>KK117641.1:328812-371827 GCA_000611955.2 Stegodyphus mimosarum
TTTGTCTTGCATAACTCAAAAACGATTAGTCGTAGAATGTTGAAATTGGCAATACCATTAAGCGTAATGTATATATATATATATAATTACAAAATATTTTTAAAAAACAAATTAGAAGTATGATGCCTAGTATTTTCGCGCATTAAGCTGATGAAAAAATATCAGTAAAGGCATAAAGTAAAAATTCAGAACTACATTTTAACAAAGACGAAAATTGAAATTCATAATTAATAAATTTAAAAAATCCTATAAATAGAACAAAGAATTTTTAAAGATGGTTAAAACCAAAACTTTTAAACGAGTATACTCCAATTCAAAAATGTTTTGAAATTTAAAGAAATTAAAAAAAAATTCCATTAGAAGAGGAATTCAATCGACTTCAATGCCACTTCATCAGAGGAAAAGACACATTGAAACCAACTGAAATCTCTCTTCTACAAAAGTTCTTGTTTTCTGTATCCAGAATTAGCCGATGAACCATTATAACGTATTTTAATTATAATAGTTCACCCAAAAATTCTGGCCCTTCCTCAAAGCAAGGAAAAAATTCTAAAATAAGTTTAAATTAGAATCTTGTGTCTTGAAGATGTCTTGAAGAAGAAGATACCATTTCACTTAAAGAAGACGAAAGTGAAATACTAAAATACTTCATTAAGCAAAATAAAACAAAATATTATCTTTAAATATAAAGCAAATAATCCAATTTATTTAAAACGTAATTGAATTTATAAAACTTAATTGAAAAGATGTAATTAATACTCACAATAAGAAATTAAAAACCTCTAGTATTTTCATTATACTACTATCGAAATGAGGAAAACGTATAGGTTTGCCATTTTGGCTTCATATATATATATATATATATATATATACACTCTTAGACAAAAAAAAAAAAACGGCGCACCAGGAAAGAGTTATCCGAATGGGTCGAAAATCAGTAGAAGTGATGTACATGTACAGAAAAACAAATGATTACAGTTTGAGAAAAATTGGATGGTTTATTGAAGTGATAGAGCTTTACAAAGCGAAAAAGTCAGTAACGCGTTTATTCGCCTCTGGTCCTTATGCAAGCAGTTATTCGGCTTGCTATCGATTGATAGAGGTTGCGGATGCCCTCTTGAGGAATGTCGGGCCAAACTCTGTTCAAATGACGGGTTAGATCGGGAACATCTCGAGCTGGTTGGAGGGCCCTGCCCATAATGCTCCAAATGTGCTCAATAGGAGAGAGATCCGGCGAACTTGCTGTCCAAGGTAATGTTCGGCAAGCACTAAGGTAAGCAGTAGAAACGTCTCCAGTGTGGGGACGGACATTAGCTTGCTGAAATGTAAGCCCAGAATGGCGTGAAATGAAGGGCAATACAACAGGTCTTAGAACGTCGTCGACGTACCGCTGTGCTGTAAGGTTGCGACGAAAAGGGTCCTACTATGAAAAGGGTCCAAAAGGGTCCTACTATGAAATGAAATGGCACTTCAGACCATCACTCCTGGTTGTCGGCCTGTCTGCCGGAAGACAGTCAGGTTAATATCACACCGCTGTCCGGGTCGTCTCCAGACTCGCCTGCGCTGGTCATCGGGGCTCAGTTCAAAGCGGGACTCATCACTGAAGACTATTCTACTCCAGTCAGTGACATTCCAGTGCGAAAAAGCCCGACACCAGTGCAAACGGGCTTGACGTTGTACAGAGGTCAATGGTAGTCGGCGCAAGGGGCGTCGTGACCTCAGCGCCCTTTCTGTGAGCCGTGCATGAATGGTCCTTGCGGTCACTGAAGCACTAGTTGCACGTATAATCGATGATAATGATGCATCTGGGGCTGTGAGTGCCACTCTGACGATTGCTCGATCTTCACGTTCTGGCGTTTCTCTAGGCCTACCGCTTTCTTCTTGACGCTGTGTGCGGCCATGGTTCACCCATTCCTGCCAACATCGCCTAATAGTGGCATCGCTCCTGCTCAAGTGTCGAGCTATTCGCCGATAAGACCAACCGGCTTCTTTGAAACCAACTACACGACCTCTCTCAAATTCTGACATCTGCGCCTATCGTTCGCTCACCTGTATGCGAGGCATAGTTACTGTCTACCAGAGTACACGGAATGAAATTCGTGAAGAATTTATGACCTGGAATCGTAATTTCTCCTCTTAAATATCCTGCCAGTTGCGCTGTAGCGACAACCGTTCATTCATTGGCAGCCAAAATGTAAAAATTTGCCTTTTCCGTTGAAACCTGTATGCATATCAATTTGTGTCTAATTTGCTTTATATCTTCTTGGTGCGTCGTTTTTTTGTCTAAGAGTATATATATATATATACATATACATATATTTATATCCCTTTGGTGCGGCCGATTGCAACCAAAATGCGAGGTGCACATCTGCATGCTATAGAAGCCCTATATTCAAAATTTCAACGTTCTGAGAGTGTACGAGATACATACATACGAACGTACGCACAGACGAAAGTTTCGAAACGATGTTTTGCGTCGAATCACTATAAGCGACATATCATTTTTTATTGCCACTAAATATTATCGCCCTGTATTATTATATTTAAAGAAATTAAATAATAAAACGTCTGCATAAATGTATGCATGTTTCTCGTATTGTGAAAAAACAACGGTATCTAGAACCATCCAGCTTTGAATAACATAATTCTCCAACCGAACATGGCACCTACAAGCCCTTTTTTGCATTTTGAATTTGTTTTATTATCTATTTCCTATTTTGTAAAACTTTAACAAATTTTTGACTAACAAACTCAATGGTTTCAAAGCGAGCAGTGATAACACTATACAGGAAAATGCAATTTTATCTCCGGTGCACGAGGTTGCTTATCGGAAATTCTAAAGCTATGCTGTTTTTTAATATTTTGTGATTTTGCTGAGGAATCGAATTGTATGTGGCATAAGCTCCAAGAGCGTGACATTTAATAAATAAACACATAAAACATTAGTAATAAAAAGACAAAAGAAAGTTTTGAAAAACCATTTTAGTAAGAAAACTGAACATTGAAAGACAAGAACAAGAAAAGACTAAAAAAACAGAAAAATGTGTGCCAACACTTAAAGCTTCATCGAAAATTCTAAACATATACTGTTATGCTGCTCTGAAATTTTTTAAATTTTTCTGTTGAATTGTTTTAAAAAACCTTATCAAACGCCGCCCAGCCGGTATAGTGGTTAGCGTAGCTGACTGCTGTGCCGAAGGGTTCGGGTTCGAATCTCGGAGAAGGTATGGATGTGTAAATGTATAGTGTCGGTGCGGCATGGCGGCACTTCAAATATGCGACGAGCCTAAAGTCCTCTCGTGTGATTTGGTGGAAGGGGAGAAGGGTGGAAGACTCTCGGACCCGTTCTCCCGGGGTGCTCTCCATCAACATTGGGGGTGAAACTGAACCAAATCGCACTGTCACCTGTTAGGTGCTAAAGGCTGTTGCCAACGACAGGCGTAATCTAGCGCTGCTTGCCACGAGGAATTTCGTGGACTTGGGATGACTACGTCAGACAAGTGAACATAAGCAACAACAACAACAACCTTATCAAACCCTTTTCGCTGAGCGTTAAAATCTGAAACATTTCAGATTGTTTTATACGGGTCCGCGAGGCCTTCTTATCCCATTGTATACTGCATATGGGAAAATAACTGCGGAAAGAGTTTCACGCAGGAGCTCATCTTACCGAGATCACGAGGCTTTAGTTTTCTATGAAAGCTTCATAATAGCCCTCTTGGAGATTATTTTAGTGCAACGAAGCTATTCCGTAAAGTTCTCGAATGTTTTTATGAAACAATGCAGAAGCATATGTAGAAAATTAGTGTAAACTCTGCGATGTGTGTGGAGACCGAAAATGGCAGCCGTATAGGTAACGTAAACAATACCATTTGTAAGGGTATCTCTGGATATTTTCGGTTTTTTGCTTTGCGTACCTAAGGGAAATAAATACGTTTTAGTTGCTACAATCTAAAGTAAGAAGCCTGAGTCTCATGTCATCATTTATTAAAATGTTTCAACCGTCACAGAAGTTCTGGTAGAAAACTGATAGAGTGTCTCTTATTCCATCTGGTCAAGGAATAAACTTCACGAGATTAAAACAACTCCTTTACAACACAATCAGACTGAATTGTGGTCAAATTTAATCGAACAGTATTGGGCCATCTCTTTTTATTCATATTCCAGAATCAGCACGACCAGATCGGACCGGTGTGGGAGTGGTGATAGTCACCAGGGTACCTGGGCCGAAGGCCCTACCCCTGATCGAACAAAAATTGAGCTCTTCTTCATTATGTCAAAAATAAACAAATAAGCAATTTGAAAAATTTAGAGGAAATTTGGAACGCGAACATAAATTAAATGAATAGTCTTAAAACTAGCTCCGAAAGGTGTAGTAATGTGAGACAAGAAAAATGCACTAATGATGTACTCGGTCCAAAAAATCGGAAGCAATCAAGCATCTGGTAGTCCGTGCAAGCTGATGACAGAAAGTGCTGTAAAAGGAATATAACATAGACATAGGAATTGGAAGTACGAATCTGTTGGTGATAAGGTACATAAAATGAAAAAATGCATAAAACAGGGAAAGGAAATAAGTAGTGAAAAAACATATAAACATAAACAAAGGCACAATAATATAAGGAGCATCTGGCCGAGAAAGTGGGAATTACTATTTCAAACATATAAAAGCATAATCATAATAATATACCCTTTATATATTTTTCCTTTTAATTTTTTTAAAATATATTTACAAGGATGAGTATATTAATTGCCACTGGCAAAGATTTCCTTAAAAAAGATTGAAAAGTAGAAATAGTTTGTCTATAGCATGTTCAGTAGCTTGGATTTCCGGCATTTTAGCCGCTATTTTCTTAAGTAATATGTTAGATACAGAAGGACCCTTGAACATGTTGTAACATTCTTTGATTAACTTAAAAATTTCCGTAAGTGAACCAGAACCAGATACATTATCACTATTGACATTTTTTCCATTGAGTGCAGAACTAGATACACTTTTAGTAACAGTACCAGCGGTGATATTTGCATAGAAAATACCAGAAATAACACGAGATAAGTCAGCCAAGTTATTAGAGTTTTTAGATTTAACAGGTACATTTTTGGTATCATTTTTGTTAACATTATCTGCATTTGAGTTAAGTAATTTGGGGAATTTGTAACATCCCCTATAATTGGCCGTGTGGCCTTCTTCATTACAGTTACAACACTTAACATTGGGAATTCTTTTAACAATACAGTCAGATGTTTTATGCGGGCCAGCGCATTTAACACAGCGCGCCTTTAGTTCACATGTTTCAGAGTTGTGATGGAAGTGTTAGCAGTTGTGACACTGCACAACACCCCCATTCACCTTATATTCTACAATTTGAACATAAAATAACAAAAAGTAATTAACATCATAGATTTTTTCAACTCCAGGAACATTTGTGAGTTGAATTTGAAATAAAGGCATTGGTACCTTAGATTTCATTTCTTTTTCCTTTTCCATTTTCCTTTTTCATTCGGTGCATTTGAGAGACTTTTTAACAGTAAAGCCTAAATTACATAATTCACTTTCAATATCATCAATAGGACAGTCTATCGGCAAACTTCTAATTACAACTTTGATAGGTTTTTCAAGTTTTTTAGTAATTAGGTAGTGATCAATATTTTTGCTATCCAAATAACTACTGATACCTCTGTGGCCGTCTTCGGATTTTGGGAAGAGCTTGAGAAACTCTCCAGAAACCTTAGCGGCAAAATTAAACTTTGTTTCAGTTTTCAATTTTTTAAGAAATTCAGAAAACTTAAGATCAGGTTTGACCATAATGGGCCTAATTTTAGGAGGTATAACCTCGATAACTGGGGCAGTGTCCATAATATTATCAACATTTTCTTCATTTATCAATTTTTCAAACTTGTTACTAACATTGACTTCGATATTATTTTTAACAAGCTTAGATGGTCTAGCCACATTTCTGGGCAAAGTAAACCCATCTGCATCTTGAGTCTGGGTAATAGAACGTTTGCTACTTTTTTTCGAAGGCTGCTTGGGCTTAGTTTTACCAGTATCAGAAGAATCATAACTATTTTCAGATCGAGCAGCATTACTGGAGTTAATAATTTGAGTTGGCAGGCACAGAAACAGTGGGTACAGTGTTATTAACTAATACATTAGACACAGTGTTAACAGTAACAGGTACAGAAACTTTTGGGGTATTTAGAGCATTTTTAACTACAGGACTACGAGAAACCTTAGTTTCCGAAATGTCAGTAGGAGCATCATGACATAATATTTCAATAAACTTTTTGGCACCTCTGGGGATACCAGACCGATAATTATCAATAACAGTTTTATCAACTGTATCGTACAATGTAACACTAGCAAGATTAGGATCAACTTCACCAACAGACTCGCACTTACCTTGAAATAATTGCAGAAGTCCATTTGCAATTCCACTTTGCCTTCCGGCCCATCCAACGAATTCCGAAATAACTTGATCATTAGCGATTTTGCTTAATCGCACTTCGCACTGATCCTCGAATTGGTTAAGAAAAGATTTAATTGTTTCAGTACATTTCAGCACACTAACAATACCTGGAAGAGTAAGTTCATCCTTAAGTAACAGTATACTCCATTCATTGTCAAGTAATCCATCATCAAAAGTAGAAATATCCTCAGGTAGGTCTTGCACAATAGAACGAACAAGTTCTCTTGCTTCAATCTCGTCATCCATGGGGAAGACGAAATAATCCATAGTAAGCACTTAATACACCATCATAAACAAAAATAACACCATCAAAAGCCGAGTTAATAAAGATATAAACACGATGTAAAAGGATTTCACATGAGCACGGGGCTCGCACGATGAATCACACCGAAATAACAGGAGTGATAAAAATAACGTCGTACCAGCTCCAGCGCGCTACTGTGTCACGTTACTGTACCTTACCCTGTACGCTACTGTGTCTGAAACTGACCTGATTCCTGATATTGTATAGCAGTGCCATTAATGGGAGCACTGGACTTTCTCCATCGCAAATGATTGCTGGCTATGATTTTCATCTGTCTGTTGATCATTGTATGTGACTTCGTCTTCCGATAACCACTGGCCATATTGTCTCCATCTGAGCAGCAACTGAAAGATCTGCAGGCGCATTAAGAAGCCGTTCATAGGTTTGTCTGGGAAGGATCAACACAGCCACTGAAAGGATAAAGACGAGTTATGATGTGGAACCTGATTGTGGAAACCTAGGTGTGGCCGGAAAATCTCACCACGATTGCAGATATCCTGAAAGGGGTCTTTGAGGGAAATAAAGAACTTGAACTACTTAGTAGTTCATATCCGAAGCATTCCTAAATCTAAAGTAATGCACTATGATAGATTTGCACTTTGTTATGATAATGATGATTAATTTGTGATTGAAATGCCGAGGGTAGCTAGTCGTAAAGATTTAAATTCCTATGATTGCATCATTGTGTTCAGTGTATTGATTGCTGTTATATTTATTTATTTGCTTCATTTTTGTATTTAAAGCGAAAATTTTAGGACTTATATGTATAATTGAATTTGTGACCACGCTTTGTAATAATGTTAAATGTTTATAAATAATATATAAATGTTTCTTATATACGATAGTAGATCGTGAATCCAGTGAGGATTACCAGTGAATCCAGTGATCCTTTTAATCGTGAATCCAGTGACGTTTAAATTGTTAGAATATCTCAACGAGATATGGGTCAATATGGTTCTTTAGAGTCAAAAAGATGTGGATAAAAAGGGTCCTAATTGGCCGTAACGAACATTTTTGTTGCCCATTTGGTGACATTCTGGAACTTTTGTCAAATGACATTTTTAAAGTTCTAAAAGCGATTTTTTCAGAAGCTTCCAGAAGCCCAATATCACATAAATACGGCTCCGAGAACCAGGATGTATATCCGGAGTGATTATTTAAAGACGCGAACACAAACTCAAATTCACAATATTATTGACATGCCTTGTGTTTGGCAATCAAGTAGTAATTTAATGTTTTTCGATTTTTACTTCAAGCTTCTTGAAGAAATTTATTATATGCGTCGAAAATTTTGTATGCCTATTTAACGTTTTATAAACTTTTATAGTCTGCCTTTTATGAGGCTATTTTTACCAACAGGTATATAAAGTATGGAGTAAAATATAACAACAGAATTTACACTAAAAACAATAAATTAATCACATTCTTGAAAGGAATAATCATATTTTTGATATCATCTCTGAATTTACTATATATCTGTTACAATATGTTTTTTCTCAGATTTATGTGGATGCATATCTTTTGGCAAAACTTTATTTTTCTTCTGGATTGGTATCATTTAATGTTGAACTGTTGTTGATATTTTATTATCAGTATTTAGCGGAAACTTTAAAATTTACTTTTACCTTTCTTCTTCGACTTACTGGTAGCAACTTTTCGTTTGCAATTTTTTGTTTGTTGTTTTTTTTGTTGACTTTTGATCATAAAAAAACTTTTTGATTTAATTCTTTTGATGTGCGTGGTTTAGTTATGTCATCTCTAATGATTATCCGTGAGTTTTACTGTAATTGGTTCAAGTCATTTTTAATCCTTGGTAGTTAATTTTTCTGCTGCGCTGTAAGCCTTTTATTTAAATGTGCGGTGACACGACATATTGAACTTTTTCGAAAGCCGCCAATAAACTGTGGTTACACCAATTTGATACTGATAGGGGTAGCTAGAACAAATATCACAGTTTTTCACTTCCCAATCCTAATTGTATTTGATACGAAAATAAGGCTTTAATTGCAAAAAGTATACTTTTCATACTTTTTTTAATCCATACTTTGTAAAAATTTGAACATTTCTATTTAATTTTTTTTTCTGAATTATTTAATAGACTCTGAGTATTTTTTTAGACACATTTATAAAAGTTTTATTTATGTTATGAAATATTCTCTGTGATCTTTCTTTGTTATGAATAGTTCTTGTTCCATTGGAGTGACCATCAGGGTCCCCTTTCTGATTCACGGAGCCATGTCAGTTTATCTTAAAGTTCTTTGTAATAATTTAATAAATCCAATCCAGTCCATTTTATCAACCTGTCAGTAAAAAGTGTTTCAATTCGCTAAAAAAGTTTTTCAAAATTCTGCTGAGATCTACTAAAAATTTTTTTTCGAAAAATGTAATTCAGGTATAATTCTACGAATAGAAGTATAATTAATTAGGAAAACCACCAAAAGACACGCGGGTAAAATATGACTGAATAGGGAAGACAGCAAATATAGTCTTGAAGAAGAAACAGAATATAAACAAACGTAATATCCGGTTGAGTACTTCCGCATCAAAAAAGCATAAGAAAATGAGCGACGTGGGGACGGTTGTCAGTAGTAAACGAAAAGTAATGGCGAGTGTGGATCAGTTTTCGTTCTTATTTCAAGGGATAAATCGCAATGTTAGAGTTATTGAAGATATACTTGCCATTATTGGATTACTATATGTTAGCAAAACAGCTTTTTCTTTCACATGGAACATTTTGCAAGGTCTGCGAACTCATGTGTTAGCCCGCTTTAGGCGAGTAAACTTGACAAGGTATGGGAGATGGGCAGGTACGTTTTAAATTTTTGTGATGTTAATTAGATCTTATACAATTTTGCGAATCATCCAAAATATAACATTGACTTTTAAAAAACTTTATTTTTAATTTTTTACATCTGCCAGTAAGTTTACTCACGAGTAACAGTGTTTGGAAGTTTGTACGTGTCAAGTGTAAAGATATGGAGATTCTTTTCACAGACATCACTTTCAATCAATTATTTTTGTTCTTTTTGAATTATATGTATCATATTTAATGCTTAGATATTTGCTATTTAATAATATCTAAACACAGCTTGGTGGTTTTAATATATTTTCATTTCTTTGTAAATTACGGACTTTATTATTTTTACTGTTATTTGTAAAATGTTGGAATTTTTTGTTATGCAGTATAATCGCTGAAACAGTATTAAAAATTGCGGTACAGTTGTTTGTTTCATATGCTTTGTTTCAATAATTTAACTAAGCCTTTATTTTATTATGAATGCAGAACTTAACAAGTGTTACTATATGCTCTAGGTGTGGCACATTTTAATTTAGGTATAATATGTGGAGATTTAAAAATTTGAGCTTTCCAATGTAAAACATTACAAGCATATCTGCATGTTTGAGAATATGTAAATATAATAATAAAAAAAGTAATATTTTTGAAAATAAATGTAAATATAATAATAAAAAAATTCTGAATTCTGGTATTGAATTTGTGTGAGATAGTCTCATTCTAATTTTCAAATTTCTTTTGATTTTTCTATAATTAGATAAAATTTCAAATGAAGTAGTTTTTTTTTTTCCCTTCCTATCCGGAGTAAATGCATAAGGCTTTTTCTAGAATCATTTGTGTAGTAAACCAAGACCATTGTGAGAGGTATTTTCTCCAAACCTCAGTCTTTGTTTTTTATTGTGGCTGAATTAATCATCTGAATAAAATCGGATTTTTAATGGGCTAACTGAACAAAGTTTATGTAGAAAATACATATATGTGAAGCTGTAAGTGATATTTTCATTTAAGTCCAGTAATCTCACTTGCTGTTAATTTGCATATAAATTTCTGCATAGGAAATGTTATATATATTGAAAACTAAAATGTTTAACATACTGTGTTTAATATTTTTGTATAATTTATAGTGTGTATCAAGCTCACAGCATTTTGGGATTGGAGGTTTTGAAATTTTCCCCCTCCTATTATATTTGGTTATGAAGTTGGTATACATTAGGCATAAGATTTATATATATGTTAAGGTTTTATATATCTCAGCCACTCTGTTAAATGTAATTATTTCATCTGTATTTTGGAGATAAGAATTTTGGCTGGCTAATTTTTTTTTTTTGGAAAATTAATTCTGGGGTGGGGTGAGGATACTGGACACTTACTTTTTTTTTAAATGATATTTGGGCAAAATGAAAATGATTTCACCATTAAAGTCGTCTTATCTGTCAAATAAAAACTTATAGTTTATCTCTTTGGTGTGTTTTGAAATTTAGATGTAATCCTTAATTTAAATGAAATTAAACTGGGAAAAACTGAAAAAGGAAAAAAAAAGTTTGTTTAAAAGTTAGTTATCCCAATTAATATAATTTAAAAATATTTTAGGTATCTGAAGTTCATGATATAATCATTTTTGTAGTTGATAACAAAAAGTTGCAAATTAAGTTGCAAATATTTAAATAAATAAATTTTAATGGTATAGTAGTCTGTGCACATATAAGTATGTGGTTTAATATCTGCTCCTAAAAATACATTCAGGAAAATCACTTTATCATGAATTAAAAGTTCTCTTTCTTCCAAAGTCAAAAAGTTTGAGGCTGTGTCTTCATGTATTTTAGAAACTGTATATATAATGTGCATTTTCTAAAGCAGTGAATTTTTAAAATAATTTTTAATATTGAAATTCCAATGTAATAAATTTTTTAATAAATTTTTATATTTTTAAATTTACAATGGAAACATATCTTAACATGTTAAATTTCACTTGTTTTTTGGAGATGAAATTTAGGACTGTCCTCATTGATTTTTGTTTGTCGTTTCTTCAGAGTTTAAGTATAATTTTGTGTGTAAAGTCATGATTATGAGAATTCTTTGAATATATTTAAGATTTAAAGAAGCTCTCTTAGCAGATATATTGTTAAGGAAACTATGTATATATTAAAAATCAGTAAGAATTTTTTCACTATTAATTTTACGCAATTTTTCAGAAAAATGAACTTTTTATAAAAAAGTTGTATTATTTTTTATTACTTCATCAAACTCAAACGAGCATTTCCTTGTAGCTAGTTCAAAGCCACTTTTGGTGTCAAAACTTAGCCTCATTTTTTTTCCTTAGTTAGTTGCTAAGAAGACCAACAATTACCAAAAGGTATTCAAAATCTGCAGTTTCATTAATTTTAAGTTGGAGTTAATTTGCAGTTTCATTAATTGAAAAGCATGGATTTTTTTAATTTAATTAAAAATTAAGTTATCAATATTGATTAGATATAATTTAAATATCAGGTTACAACTTGTTTGAAATATAAGGGTAAAAGTATGTTAATTTTGAGCTATGTTTGCTCATAAATTGAATGATCAACATTATTATTTACATTAGCAGTAATATACATTTATAATACATGTACACTACAATGAGTTATTTAAAAGAGATATTTTGCATTACATGTTTATAATTCCATTATCAGATTTGACTTTTTGTAAAAAATATGTTTACCTCATTAAAAAAAGGCTCAAATACAAAACTGAAAGGCAGTGTAGTCTGTTAAACTCAGTTTTTAGCAAAGAACTGTTAAACAGATATTGTAATATGTATCTTAAAATTATTAACACAAAAAAGTTTGAAGTGCTTGATAATTAAAAACTTGACAATATATGTTAATGATGTATGGAGGGGATTTCATGTTTAAGTGAATTTTTATATTGAATTTTATGAGTTGGATCTTAATCGTGTTACACTGTAGGGTAACTACCCAAGACTGAGAAAATTTTAATAAACACATTTTAGTGTGCTTAAATATGAAATATAATTTTCATGTCTGTTATGGAATAATTCTGTTATGTAATATTTTCATTTATACTTATTTCTATTGCTATTATAAATGTATTGTCCAGATTCTTTATTTCTATAATTAAAGGGACTTTTATGACAGTTCTGATTAGGGAATTTACAAAATAATTCTAGAATTAATCTGTGGACTTAAATGTCAGTTTTAAAATGTTTCACCTTTCATTTGAAAATATGGTGTACATTTGAAAAAAGAGTTGAAGATCGAGGCATATGTATAGAATTATGTCCGGATGTGTGAATTCATATGCTAAAACTAATAGTAAAAAAATTGCATTATCGTTTGGTATTGATTTTGCCTGTATCAAAATTGTCAATAGTTACATGATGTAATTGGAAAAATGTAATATAGACTTTCCACTGCTGAAAGAGCAGAGTTGGGTTTGCTCATGAATGTAGTAGAGACTGAAGACATGTCTGGTAGACCTCAGCAGCTTAGTGTGTAATTTGTGTGGGTATTGTGATTGAATATTTGTAGTGTTATCTCTGCTCTAAATACAAAATGGAAAATATTTGTATAAATGGTAAAATGTTGAAAAGGAATTCAAAGTTCAACCAGTTGATTACTAAGTAGTGTAATGGTACATTGAAAAAATAGTTGCATTTTAAAGGTCAGAAGTTGAAGCATGGTGCTATGAAGTTGCAGGTTAGTTTGGATTAACACATTTAACTGGGTGCAGAATTTGGCAAGTTGTTTAAAAATAGTACGGCAAAGGTAAAATATGTGTTGTTTCTTCAAGGAAGGAAAATTTAGGCAAATGTAAGAATTATTCTGCTTAGTTAACCAAAATATGGAAATGTATTAAAGTTTAAGGAACTTTCTTAAAGTTAAGGAAGTTCCTTAATCAGAATTAAGGAAATGTATTATTTAAAACTAAGGAAGTTAAGCAAAGGAACTTGCTTAACTTTAGTGAGTTTTCAAGAGACCCTGGGACAGGCTAAGTCTTGCATCAGTTGAACTTCCTTTTTATGTATACTAAGATTTATTCAATATTATTTAGTTGTAAATATATACTATGATTTCAGACAAAAATAAATTTTAAATATGCAGCATATTTTCACTTTCTAATGTGATATTCTTTGTACTTCTATCATGCTATAATATAAAATATTTTAAATTAATGCTTTGAAATTTTTTTAAAATTTATGTTCTGTTTATATATAAGTGTTGAATGGAATGGATATAGGTTATATTGGAAGGTGTATGCACAGTGCTGGCTTTATCATGTTTGTTGCTCTGGACATTGTTTTCCAGGTCCCTTTTAAAGTATAAAATTGCTAGGTAATATTATTCAGTATTAATGTCTTCTTTGTGCTCTTCCATATATTCTGCCAGGATGGATGCATGGCAGTTTTGCACTTCTCTAAAGCAGTAGTAAGATATATATCATCAGATCCATGTCGTAAAACATGAATCTATTTTTAATAATCTAAATGAATCTTCTAGATTGATTTTGGAGGTTTCATGACATGCCAGAATATCAGTATTCTTTGAAAGAGATATAAAATAATTAATGGACAATCATAACTTAATCTCTTCAAAAGTGTTATTATTAGAAAAGTGTGTTCAAAATATTTTTTCTCAACGATTTTGTAAATCTGTAGTTTGACATGATTTTGATATATTTTTAAAATTAAAAATACAATAAATTAATTTTTACTCATATAAAAATTTATATTGTATTGATATTTATGGTATATTTCTATTAAAATAAACCAAATTTTATGTTTCACAGTTAAATAATTTTATTGCAGTTGTAACTGGAGGCACTGACGGCATTGGCAAAGCATATGCTCGAGAATTAGCCCGACAGGGTTTGGATATTATCATCATAAGTAGAAACAGGGATAAACTAGAAAGAACAGCTAGGGATATAGGTAATATATATTTAAATTCTTGTATTTAGAATTTTGAAATGCTATCTGGAAAATGACAGTAGTTGAAATTTTTTGTCAGCTTCAGTATTTAATAGCTAATTTTGGAAATTATTTTTTCAATCCTAACTTTTTGTGTATTATAATGTTTCAAAATATAGTAAAAACCGAACTCGAGTAACGAATATTTTAAAATTTTAGAAAAAATTTTTCTGCTGAAAAATTAAGTAAATGACAAATTTGTAATGCTGTTATAGAGCTAGTAATATTCTTAATAAACCTATTGTAGCCGAATAGTGCGATTTAATGCCAATAATGGATAAGAACATCACAACACAATCATAAGTTCATTTTGATGTGATATTAATCCGATCAACTCTTGATAATCTGATTTTTGTAAAGAAGGGTATAAGTTAAATTTTTTCTTGCATTTTGAAAAAAATGATTAATATTTGGGACTGCATGGAGTATTTCCAAAGTGACAGGATCCAGGCATAAAAAAAGTCATGATATGAATCTTTAAAAATAGATAAACCAGGGGAATGTAATGTGAAAAATTATGGTAAGTATAAGTTTTTAATATGCTATATCTGTAAACTAAATCTTTTATTTAACTATATAAAGAGTGATCTATTCATTTTAAACTTCTGCAGGAATGATTGGCAAAGATCTCTAAGTTTCATCGCTTTCAGAATTCTTATGTTATTGATATGTTGGTATTAAAAATAGTAGGCAGGGAAATATTTCTAAGTTGGTAGAAGTGTTAATTTCTGTATATATTGTATAAAATCTGGAACGTTTGGTTAGCTGGGCACAAGCAGAAAGTTGCCAAATAATTTAGGCCTAAGTGAACTTACTTACAAACCTGACGGGAATTGTTTACAATCATTTCCGTAATTCATTTAAAATAAGCAACATCTGTTTTCACAAATTTGGTAATTAAAAATTTATTATTTAAAAAAAAGCTGCAGAGGCCATCTCTTCTTTAAAAAAAAAAGCAGTATTGGCAACAAATTCAATATGTAAATCAAAATCGTGAAATGAAACTTTATTTTTCTGATGGAGTTAGATGGTGGTGCAATGTTTCTATCTACTGCAGCGAGAAGAGTATAAATGAACTATTATATGTATTGAATGTATTGGAAAGAGCTGAATAATTAAATAAATATAAAAATTTCTTTTTTTAAAAAAATACCTTTTTCTTTGTATATTGATGAATGTTTTTATTTTATGTAATGGCCATTTTGTCCTGGTCACTTGTGCAAGTAGTCTAAAAAAGTTGCCCAAGAAAAAGTTGGTGAGATTTGTGCCCAGCTAACCAAAGAGTACTTAAAATTGAATTATGGTAACATATCTTCATTATTTCATGAAATAATATGCTAATTGAATGCATCATGTGCAAACAGTTAACTATACCAACTATCTTAATTTATGCATGTATTTGAACTTGATACAAATTCTAAATTCATTTTTGTTCTCCTCCTTATTAATCCCTTGTAACGTATTTTCATTTCATATATAACCGAGTGTAAGAAAGCATTGGCATTTGTATTTATATGTGCTTTTGAAAAATATTTTACTGACCTAGAATTCAAATTATGAGTTTTTATAGTGTTATTAAATATTTTATACATATTTTCTATTTGTAGAAAAGGATTTTAATGTCCAAACCTTCATTATACAAGCTGACTTTTCTCGAGGTCGAGAAATATATAACCATATTTCTGAGCAGCTGGCTGATAAAGAAATTGGCATTCTAAGTAATTTTTTCTTTGTTTGAATTTAACTGTCCAATTCATAAATTTCATATGAAATTATAGTTTTGCTTTGAATTTGAACTATAGACAGCTTTATTTTTATTGAAGATACTTTTGTCTTCCTTTTATAAAATGTTTTCCTCATGTTTATGCCTTAAGAAAGAACAATTTAGAATCAATATATCAATTTTAGTATAAACATAAAATCTTTGTTGGATTTATTGAAATATTTTTATTTGATTACTGAAGCATGTAGGTTTTTGTGACTTTGTAACTGAAAGCTTTGAACTAAAGTTTAACTTATTAATGGATAAATTATATGAATTGCATATAACTTCTCTACAAAAGCTAGTTTCCTTTTAAGGAAGTAAAGCATACCATCTGGGAAGTGCCATGACTTTTACTGCATAAAGATCTTACTTGTTAAACATAAGTTTCATATAGTGTTTTCAGTAATGTACTTCTTTTTATATTGTATAATAAAAGGAATTAGTTATTAAATTAGACATCATTATTGAACATACAGAACTATTCTTTAACAGAAATTTCTTAGCAATTTACAATATCTTTATGTAATTATGATTTTCGTATTTGATAATATTCAATCAAGTTCATTTAAGCAAGTAATTTTTTTATCATTTAAAAAGTTACCTTTATAATCAGTATGTTAATTACTTAATTCAAAATCCTTTTTTATAAATAATTTTATTGAAACTGCTTAAAATTTTTTGAAATACTGTAGATTTTGTTTCATAATAACTTTTTCTTTTGAGTTGGGCCATATGATACTGGATAGTGTATATGTTCTATTTATCAGTCTATATCATTTATTTACTTGATGAAAAATTTCTATATTAAACTCTACTTATTTATTGAGGTCAGTTATTTATTACATGAATAATGTACATAATTTTTTAGCAGTATAACATTGTCTATGCTGTAAATCTGTTAAACTACTTGACATAAAAAATGCAACACCATGAAAGATTGGGTAGAATCTGATGTCAATTGATACACAAAAAGAGCATGAATATGTAAATAAGTGATATGTATAGAAAGATAAATTTAGTGTTGAAATATACAGGGAATCAGTAAGATATGAGACTACCTCTCATGGCAATGCAAGCGAAAACCCTATGAGGTACAGATTCATTTTAAGCATAGATAGGAAGCCTGTGTACTCTGACCCCTCCTTTAAAGTTTGTTCACCAGTAATGGCTAGGACAGAGCAGACAAATGACGACCAATCTTATCCCAGGTATGCTCAATTGGTGAAAGATCAGGGTATATCGCAGGTCAAGGAATCAGTGGGACATACTGCAAGGCTTGTTGGCTAATGAATGCCATGCATGGTGTTGTGTTATCCTGCTAGAAAATACCATTTTGTAACTGCTGAAGGTAAGGTAATACAGCCGCCTCCAGCACCTCATCAACATTATCATCATGCTGTCAGTGTGCCTCTGAGGCATCCAACCTGCAATCTTGATTGATGGCACCTCAAACCATTATGCCACTCTGACGAGTGGGCTCTATCTCTCCAATACTTCCAGTCTCTTAACCAGTGACTATCATCAGACAAAACAGACTCATCCCTGAATACCACGTGCCATTCAGATGTCAAAGTGGCTCACTGATGACATTATTGCAATCTTTTGCATCAATGGTTTGTTATTAGTGACAGTCTTTACAAAGGGCGGCATGTGTGCAAGTCACAAACATAGGGAGACTGTTCCCCTAGATATTGGAGCACCCAAAGCTCCCTGTACATTCTGTAAACTATCCATAGTAGTTGATTGTGGGACTTTGAATGCAATTTGTAGAACTGTGCAGTCTGTAGTTTTTCTAGATGGACCTGGTCATTTGCGACTATTTGCGTTTCCTTCACTGAACCATGTAGATCAAATTCTGTGCACAGTGGATGTATCTACATGCACTCAGCAGCAATATGATGGTAAGACCAACTAGTGATATGTAAACCTACAATTTAACCTTCAGTAAAATTGTCTTGTTTACTGGAACTATCTACAGTGTCATTGTTCAGGCATCTTTTCGCTCATCGCATGTCTTTTGGAAATTTGAACTTCTTGAAATTCTAGATTCCCTAGGCAGCAGAAAGTAGTGACTCTTAATACCTGCTGTTTCTTTCTCTTTTATCTTGCATTATAATCAAATGATCAACTTGCATCTTACGTTATCTGCATGGGTTGTTCCAGTATGTATTCTCTGAAATTTGCATATTTCTATGATCAGATCTTCATGGTGTTGCTTTTTTTTTATATATCTGGCAATGTATATAGTAGCTCACTTCACAGGTATTTTATCCCTATTTTTATATATTAGGTACATGGATTTTTAGTTTTTATTAAATTTTAAAATGAGAAGTTTTCCGAAGTTTTGGTGTAAGGTAGCCTTTTTCAAGACAGATAACTAAATTTTCATAACTACATTTATGTACAAACTGTTCTTTGCATGCAATATAATTTTACCTCACTTTGACATGGGAAGGAATAAATAACTAATAACCTACGTAAATCACTGGAAGTCAAGAGAAAATAAATTCTGATTAAATGTAATATGTTGATTTGAAATGCAGGGAAATCAATTATAATGCAGCCAATTATAATTAAAAATTAACTTTTAATTATTATATAAAAATACCAGTATGAAAATTAAATGCTGATAATTGTATGCATTGAAAATAATACTGTACACTTTCTTCTTGCAATGATATTTAGTAACTGATCTCATTATAAATATATTTATAATTTTAAAATTAAATGTGATGTGCTGGATTTCCTATTTGAATGTAAAAATTTGATAGAAATAAGAGCATAATGTTATTACAGAATTTTGTTTAACAATGATCATCAAAAATATGGCATTTGTAAATGTTCACTATAGGCTTTACTTCCTTAACTACCTTATTTACTTGCATATTCCCCCCTTATTTTACTAATTTTATAATGCAATATAATTTCATTCCTTTACTTATATTGTAGATCGAGTGTAATGCTCATGTTTGATTGGCATTTCTTTGCTGCAGCATTGTTGAGGGCATTCGATTCCACAAAAGCTTGCTCTGTTTTCTGTGCAGAAATTACCGTTATTCATTGATCAAATGCTTCTTTTCATTTCAAAACAATGAAAAACAAAAAATCCTTTTTTCGGACTCGCTGAGAGCATTCAAATCGTTTGTAGTTGGAGGCCATTCAGGAAATCCTTCATTGAATAAGATCACTAATTTCAATTTAGATATTCAGACCAGAGCACATTGTATCCAATATCATTGGATTCTTGGCCGTCTTGGTATAATAGGCAATGAGCTTGCTGACACTGCTGCTAAATCTGTTAATATAGGCTATGTACTTGATATCTTTTGCAGAGACATCATAAAATGTGGGAAGTGACAAATTTTTCAAAAATGGCAGCAGCACTGCGAGTCGCAAATAGATAACAAGCTACAGTATGTGAAGCCTGAAATCAGTTATTGGGTCATGAATAAAAACCAAAAAGAAAACATCCTTCTGATATGCTTATGGATTGGTCAGTCCTGGCTTACTCATCAAAACCTGTTAAAAGGGAAAAATCCTCCAATCTGTGAACTTATGTTACACTATCTGTGATCCATATTTTATTTACTCACTGCACAAATCTTAGATTGAAATATTTTTTGGCTCTTTTGACCCATCTTTTTCAATTAATTAGAATTGAATCTTCATTTCAATTTTTTTTTCACTTTTTGAAAGGTACATGGTTTTATTACAAACTGTAAAAATTTAAATGTTAGCTATATTTTTAACCCAGAGTCAAGTGCTTTTAACATTGTACTAATTTTATACTAGTACGGATTGCTTTAATTACTATACTAAGATATTTGAATTTCTCCTCTGCGTCATTCTGTTGCACTTGATGGTAGTTTTTAGAATTTTTGATTTCTAGCTTGTTCTTATGATAGCATTGATCTTTTATAGCCATTAACCTATGTACCATATAATGGTACGTAGTCTGCTTGGTTAAAATGTGCCAAGCATATGGAACATCATCAGCTTTATGATATGAAATTCCAGAGGGCACAGTTATGTGAATAAGTTAATGTATGAAAAAAGCACTTATACTAGAAACATAATAAATGAAATACATTAGATAAACTAGCAGTAACTATCAAAAATCTTAATTCAGTTACTGTTAATTTATTATATTCTATTAAGATATCATAGTAATGTTAAGATTACTAGCATGTAATAAGATAGCTCTGCTTCCTGTATCTTGAATCTAAGCCCATTCTTACTGTTATGCAACTATACTCATATCCATAGGCCACATATCATTTAATGTTGCTTGAACTGTTTTAAATCTTCTGCAACAGTTTAAATGTTGTCTTTTTTTTCCTGTTCAGTTTGTATTTCCGTGTACAGTGATAATTTTGAACCATTGGAAACATTAGATATCCTCATTTTCTTGAAGCTGTTCATTATTGCTCTATCAGTCAGAGCCCTAACACATAAAATCCATGAGCAAATAAATAAGAGGAAAACAACCACTGCATGGACAAATCTAATTTGAAATTTAGAGGAGCTTGGGCATTTTAAAATATTAAATTTATTACTGTTTAATTGGATAATTTGTGAAAATGTTGTCAAGTTTGCTGATTTACAACGCTTTTTGTTGCATAATTTCAAAACCGAAATCAGTAATTCCCTAATAGAATGCTTCAGTTTTTACTACCTTGTATGAAGTAAAGGAAGTATTGATGAAAAATTCTGGGTACCATATTTCGATGAAAATATCCATTTTGACCACTATCGAATGCAATTTAACAATGTTTCTGCATGACATCTGTACGTGAGGACAGAATAAAACTTTTTCTTCAAACGAATTACAAAACTCTTTTAAAATGGATTCAGAAGAGATCTTTTCATGATGAATGTATATATCTCACAAACTTGAACGAATAGCCTCAGAACATTGAAATTTGACTATGGGACTGCCATAACATGTAGATATGCACCTTCCATTTTGGTTGCAATCTGCCGCACCAAAATATATAAATATATGTATATATATCCACTCTGTTACTGGGCTCAGTAAACTCAGCTTCTTTATTCTTATATATTTGTAAATTTTACATTTTTTGCTTTAAAAATGATTGAATTATGTTGTTCTTATCTTCTAGCTTAGGTTTTTATGCCTTTAGTTAACCTGCATGTTATATTTGTAGAATTATCAACAATTTAAGTGTTTTAAGTGTGGCTAACCTATTTTTTTTTGGCCGTAGCAGCCGTATTTGTTTGCATTTGAAATTTAGCAGAATAGTGGATTTGTTGCTAATGTAGAGAAACTAAGCTTCACATCAACAAAGATAATGTCTTCTTTTATTATTGCAAATTAAATCATGTTTAATCAACAAATTAAGTTACAAATTAAGTCAGTTTCTACACCTTTGTCTTCTAAGTGTCTTTTTGCGGAGTGAGACCAAGAGTAAACTTTTAGTTTTGTGCACCAAAAAATCTGCCTTCTTCCATGCCAGCCAAATTGCTTGTTTTTGTGTAGAAACTGTAATTTGAATTGTAAAAAAAAACAATTTTTTCAATTGTTTTAATTGTATTTGGTGTTTTATGTTTTTCTAAATTTTTCAGTTTTAATATAGATTTTAAGTTTTTATGTATTTTTGCCTTGTCATGAAGTGAGAACTGAATTAATTGAATGAGAAATATATCTCTAATAAAATTAAAGGAAATAAATTTAAATGAAATGGGGGGGGGGAATGCGTATAATTTAATATTCCTTACAAAGAAGTCGTGGTGTACACATGAGATTTTTTCTGAAATATAAAGGAACAGCCATAGAACAAAAAAGTACTTCATACTGATGAATGATAGTTTCATATTGAGCTGAATGACACTAATAATAAACTGTATGTGATATAAAAAATACTTAACAGATAAAGCCACAGACTTGTTGGTTATCTGCGACTAGGAGTTTCAGTGCCAAAAATGTCAACAACTTGTGAATAAAGTTGCTGTCTATTGTCCTTAACTTTCTGTATGTAGAACAAAAAGAGTATCATGTCCTCCTGTCCTGTAGATGTGATACAGATTTGTAGATTTTAAATTCTATAAGAAGTCCAGAAGACCCATTATGCACTGTGGATTCCCTAATAATTCATTTGGGTTCAGTCCTTGACTGTTGAATAGTTTGCTTCTAGGGATTTCCTTTATGCTTAATGTAATATGACAGCTTCCATCCTTTTGCTAATCTTCTGTGAGGAAATTTTGTCACTGAGTATGCATAGCCACCTTTCAGTGCTTTGCATGAACTCTCCTGAGCAGTACCAGTTTCTGGGTCTGTCATGAAGACCTGCATTTAAATGGCCTTTATTAGTTAAATTTGTGTACTTACTTATTTTAGTTTCTACTTTCATAAACTTGCATTTATAATATTAAAGAATCCAAGAAAGCTAAATATCTTAAATTATGAGCTAATGTATTGCAATTGAGAAAGTCTCATAACCGGATAAAGCTGGTCACGGTGCTCTGAGGGTTAAGCAAATGGGTAACTGGAACTGAACTAGGTATTAAAATTTTAATAGGGTCATTGTAATTTTAAACAATCTTTTGTAAGCTCAAAAGTACAAAAGAATAGATTAACTTTTAGTCTTTACTATTGAATCCGTAATGTTATGTTTTAGCAAAGTATCTGCTTTCCTGTGGTAGATTTATATTACCGTAAGTTCCAAATTTTTTGTTGAATTCATCTTTATGCTGAAATAATGCAGAATGGTAATGTTGAACTCTTTGTTTTACAGTCAATAATGTTGGTGTCATGTATGAATATCCAGAATGCTTCATGAATGTTCCTGAACAGGTCTCGTCAATTTGATTTATTTATGTATTTGATAAAAATTTATATGAATTTAAAAATTAAACGCAAAAATTATTTTTACTGATTATATATAAAATATTTAGATATATGTAAACATATATTGTAATAAATGCTAAAATTAAAAAAGTTAAATATAAAATATATAAGATAATTTTTAGAATGGTATATACAGTAGAATCCCACAAACTCGATTCCCAATTACTCAGCATTGTGTATAACACAAAAATTCCTTTTTTAAATTGCTAAAATCTGATTGTCAAGTAGACTATTTTTTTGAAATAATGTGGTGGTGTATTAATATCTAGACTAGTAATTTCTAATATCTTTATGGTGTCAACAGTATAAGTTCATTTTAAATATTGTAGTAGTAAAATTACAGTGTATATTTATGCCTATGTTTGAATGTTTTCTGTTTAAAAATTTGTTATGGAATTCTAATTTTGCATTTTTGTCTTTTCCCCTTTGTAACTTTACTTTTTTGAACTTACATAAGGAATTTGGTGAAAAGTTTTTCTTTTTGTAGAAATTTGATTTCATTTTAATCTGTATTTAATTTCAGAAATTATGGGACCATATAAATATCAATGTTGCTTCAGTGACTATGATGAGCTACATTGTTATTCCTCAAATGGTTAAAAGGTATTTTAAAATCTTGTTTTAATTTTTATGGATCACTTAATTTCTTAAAATTATATTTTGTTTTAACTTTGGAAAATGACTAGCATTTACTTTTTACTAGAAATTTTGTATTATTTATTAAGTAGATTCATTAACTTAGTAAGTAGACTTGTGTACAAGTCTGTAATACAAGTCTTGTATTGTTGTGTACCATGGTGAGAAAACTGGAGACCCATAAGCCTGGGAAAGAGGATTCTGGTAGTTACAGGCACTCTCTCCAAGATGCTGCTTTAGCCTCTGTTTCATTCCAAGAGAGGTACTTGGCTGTCTCTGCTAGTATCAGTTAGTTGGTTACTAAACCTTAGTGTCTGTGGCTTGGGGATAAACTTTCAGGAAAACTGACTGTCATTTTGTGCTGATAATGTGGTAAGCCTTGGCAAAGGGATCTGCATCTCCTTCTGTTCAAAATTCACTTAAAGATTAACTCTTTGAAATCCAAACCCTTTTTTAACTTGTATCCTTAAAATATCGAACTGCCCGAAACACTTTTCCAGTTTCACAGCAATTTCCTCCTCTTCCCGTCCATTAACGCAGAAATACTTTGAATGACATCCTTTCTACACTGTAACAAAGATTTCATTAATCTTTGACCCCATTCTTTATAAACCTATTCGGAAGGTCTTAAACTGAAATCGGAGAATCAAAAACAAAATGTCACATGCAACCTAAAGATAAGAAACCACAATTAAACATCTTAGGACAAGCTGTCTGCAGTAAACTGACTGCTACGATGCATTTGGAGAAACTGCACTTGCTACTGCATACCTTAGGGTGAGGGATGAAAACAAGATCGCAGTCTCGGCTGTTTTTGGTCATCTAAGTGAAGAGCCGTGTAGGGCACTTTGGTCGTGAAAGAGTTAATCTAAAACATCATCTCCTAAGAAACCTGTACAAATGAAATTATAAAACAAAAAGTACAGATTTCTAGCCATTAGTAGTGAAAATGCAGAACTGCAAAGAATGTTGCTATTCTTCATGAACAGATATATGCTATTTAGTGCTGGAGAGCCAAAAAACATGAACTCTGATGTGGTGATTTCTTAATTGAAGTAATGTCCAGCAGTTAAGCTTCCCATTAAAGGTGAATTTTTGGAAATATGAGAATTAATCTTCCGACATGACACTTAATTTTTCGAGTGGGATAATATTGGAACCTGACATTCTCTCTACAGAAGATCAAATAGTTGAAGTAAAAGCTTAACATGTCTGCCACACAGAAAGAATAAAGATAAAATGAGAAGAGGGATTAATCACTAAAGTACATAATCTTGATATTGAATGTTTCAGATATGCCAAAAGGCATCAAAGCTGGCTATCTGCATTGTCAGGTAAGATCGTATGTGTCCAATCCAGTGCTGTGTTTTAAATGTCAGAGATTTGGATATTTGATAATCTTATGCCATGGTACTCTCAGATATGTGAAATGTTTACAGGTTAGCCACAAGAATAATAGTAATAATACACCTCCCTGCATAAACTGCAAAGCAGTTCATCCAGCATATTCAAAATATATGTAAAATGGCAAGGGGGTGTGATCCAGCATGTCAAAGTAACCAGAAATGTAAGCTTATATATTGTCGTATCTGATGATTTTATTCAACAAGAAGGTGGGATTCTAGGATGTCTGGTGAGTGTTACATGTTTTAGCCTCAAAATTAATTCCATTTTAAATGAACTCACCTCAACATTAAGTGGAGTGTTATAAATTTTTGATCTCCAGATGAGTTGCTAAAGTGTTAATATGTGTGCATAAGAAAACAATTGCAAATTGCCTTGAACAAGATTGTTGACTTGGGACAAATAGAGGGATTTAAGTTTTCTTGCCAGAAGACCCTTTGTGTTTATTTTTGTCGTAAAAGAAATCTTTATCCTGACCCAGATTTCAGTTTGGAGAGATGTTTCATTTCAGTGCTGTCAGAAGTAAAATTACTTGTGCTCATGTTAGATAGGAAATTAACTTTCCTTTCTTAGATTATATATTTGAAGTACAAATGGTAAAAACTTCTGAATCTGCTTGAGTTCTCCCCAGTACTTCTTAGGCCCATATCACACACTCATTTTTTCACATGAACAACTGTTTCAATTTTCTGCCTGGTTTACTATTGAAAGAAAAACACATGATTTTTTCCCTTCCTTTAAAAAAAATGCAAGTTATTTGTTTTCAACCAATCAGCTATCAGCTTCGAATGCTGTTGGCTTGTTTGTAATGGAGAACTTTAGGAGCAGCCTTAGGATGCTCTCTTCAGTACTTCTAGAGGTACAAATCATTCTGGGCTTTGGTTCTGTCATCTATGGTTGCAGCACAACATTCTGTATTGGAAAAGCTTGACCCTTTATATTACCAAAACTTTATGGATCTGCTGAGGTGCTTTCAGAACTTCTATAGTACAAAGCTTGTATGCAGAATGTGCTGAATTTGGATTGTGATCATTTATCTGTTATCTGAAGTTCATGTCTCACCCCTGTTATCCTGTTCACATCTCTCTACAGGGTGATTTTATCTTCCTCTGTACCAAGCAAGGCGATTTTTTATTTAACCTTTTAATTTGCAAATTTGCTCATAAGTATACACGAAACAATTTGCAGCCTAAGGGTTTTTTTCCTTTATGCAGAAATAGAACTCTTAAATATTTCTGCACCTTTCAGAAAGAGTAACGCTAGTGAAATTACACTGGTCATCAAAATTAAAGTATAACGAAAACATATGCTCACTGATTTAGGTTAAAATAGCACGCCAAGGATTGTTGTTTGACTTCTAAATAAATATGCTCACTAAGTTAATGTTGCAACGAACACTGAATGCTATAATTATTTATGTTAATTAAATGCAGTTAAATGCAAAATTACACTGGTACACACAATAATAGTGCCAGAAATATACAAATTTGGCGATTGACAATGTGGTGCGCAATGGATGCATGTTGGAATTCTGGTCTGTAGTGTTTAAAGTGAATGTGTTTTCTGAAAGTGACCAGTTTCATTAGTTATGGCTCGGTCATCATTTAAGTGAAGGCCAAAAGTGAAGACTAATTGGTAGAATTGACAGAGATTAAACACAAATGGAGGTTGCTCAAGATTTGAATATCCCTCAAAGTCATGTCAGGAGTTTGGAGCCACTTTTTAAACACTGGATGAACTGATAGACAGCATGGTCAAGGGGGACCAAGACCAACAACTGTGCCAAAAGACCATTTTCTGTTGTTGTCGGCTTGAAGAAACTGCAAAGCGACAAGAGATTTGGTTTAGACATTCAGGCTGCCGCAGGAGCTCGAATTCAGCCATTCTACTGCTGCACAAAGCCTTAACAAGGTTAGGCAGACAGTGTGCAAGAAATCCAGTGGTTTATGCCCCAATCATTCCAGCTTCCAGATGGGCCCATTTAAATTGGTTCCATCATCATGTTCAGTGGAGCCAAAAAGACTGGACCTGAGTCTTATTTACTGAAAAGGTCTTGAAACTGATTTTAGACAAGTTTTGATCTGGAGAGAGAGGAATATGTAACTTGCCTTCCATTGTTCAGGAAATATCCTGTTTCTGTGAACACATTTAATGGTTTGGAGAGGAATCATGACTGATGGCCGTACCGAATTGCATATCTTTCAAGGAGGTTCTGTAACCATTCAGATATATGTGGATGTGGTATTGGAACCCTAAGTTATACTGTTTAGGGGTGCTGTTGGCTTGGAAGTTTTGCTAGTGGATGACAATGCTTGTCCTTATCAAGCATATGGGGTGTCAGAATACTTGCAAACAGAAGATATCACTTGAATGGATTGATCACCTTACTCATTCAGCTTGAACCCAGTTGAGCATGTATGAGATGCCTTAGGCGCTGAATTTTAGCTTGCCAAATTCTTTATGCAATTCCACAAAACTTGATCAGCACTTTCAAATCTATGAAATCAAGGAGTGAGGTATGCATATCTCTTCAAGATGACCAGACACTATATAAAAGAAAAGTTTTTTCAACAACAAGAGGTGACTTAATATTTCCATGAGTTTCCAGTTTTCATAAATTGTTTTAATTTTAATATTTTCTGAATAATCAGCTGCTAAGCATTGTAATTTATGTTAATAATGCTTTTGTACAAATTTCTGTTAACTATTTTTTGTTATGTTCTGCCGAGCTGGTATAGTTGTTGATGACCCTGACTGCTGTAGTGATAGGCTTGAGTTCGAATGTTGCAGAAGGCATGGTTGTAACTGTCTGTCCCTTCACAGGAGGCAACAGTGGGCATAATGAAATGGCCACCACTTCCAACTCTTGTAGTGATGCAAGGCTAACTGCTATTAAATAAAGTACCCGGCTATTAAAATAAATTGTTTTTCATTATGTATCAGTTACATTTTATTTTTGTCATCCTTTAATTTTGATCAGTAAATATACAGACAATCTTCTCTGAGCACATGAATATTTACAATGAGTGATCTATCAGTAAGCAAAGAAGAGTATAAAATCTAATGATGTTGTTGTATTTGCATTTGTTTACAAGCAGTATCATTCATTTCATAAAGCTTGCCCTAATTGTTCTGCAGAAATTATTGCTATTTATCTAGCACTTCTATGTATTTTAAAACAATGAAAAAGGAAATTAATCCTTTACTTTGACTCCTGAGTGCACTCAAATTGTTAGAATCTGGAGATCATTCAGAAAATTCTTTGCTGACCTAGAACATTAATCTCCATTTGGATCTTAAGACCTAACGGGCCACATCTGTATAATAGGAAGCGAGCTTGCAGTCTTTGCTTATGTAGTTTATGTACTTGATATCCCTTATACAGATATCATAAAATATGGGATGCAGCAAATTTTTCACAAGTGGCAGCAACACTGTGAGTTGTAAATAACAAGCTATGATAATGTGAAACCTAAAATCATGTATTGCAAAAACTGAAAGTCCTTCTGACACACGTATGGATTGGTTATTCCCAGATTACCCTTTAGCATATGCTAAAAGGGGAGAATACCTCTATTTCTGCATACTGTATTGCTACATTATCTGTGTATTATATATAAATAGACATTAAATCTTAAATCTCTTATGTTGGCTCAATTAACCAATCTCTATTTTAGCTCATTCAGTCGATCTATTTGAATTAATTGGAATCTATCTTAATTTTGATGTTTCTCTACTTAACAGATAGTCTTTTACCATAAACTGTAAAATTTTAAATATTAGTTATATTTTAACCCAGAGAGATGTTTTTAACATTGTATAAGTTTTAAACTAGTTAATTGTTTTTAATGATTATAATGTGATACAGCATATGTTTCTTCTCTGTATTTATTCTTTTAGACTTGATGACAGTTTTTAGAATTTTTGATTCCAACTTATTCTTTCTATTATGATGGCATGCATTTTTATAGCTCCATCTGCTTGGTACATCTTGACCAAGCAGGTTATGCACCATGAAACATGACCGCCACCAAAGCAAAGTAAAACTGCATTTAGAAATGAAGTGCTTGTTATTAATTTCCTTTTGCAAATAAAATGTGTTATTTTGTGGATTGAAATATTGCTTCTAATCATTTTTATTCATAAAGCTGAAATTTGTTTTAATATGCATTTTACAAAAATATTTTTTAATAAGTTGTATTTTTAACGTATATGGAAAAATTTACTAAGGTGATCTGAAAATTTTTAGAACTTATCTGATCCTATTTTAGAATTCTTTTCTCCCATCAGTGAATGTGAAATATAAAAGTATTTAATTTATAATTATAGAATCTAAATATGAAGAATATATAATTGGACTGGAACAATGCAGAACCTTTTTTGGAGTGCTTGTATTATCTCTGAAACACCTGTTTAAATTTAGCCTTTGATATATTAATTGTTTATGAAATTGTTTTTCCTTTTTGCAGGCAGAAAGGTGTAATTGTTAATATGTCATCTATATCAGCTTTTAATCCTTTGCCTCTGATGGCAGTTTATTCTGCATCAAAGGTATGTGAAATTAAGCATATTTTGATTTATTAGGGAAACTAGGTAATGAAATTATATTTTAAATATAAAATAATCTAATGTAAATAATCTGTAGTTTGTTCTTGTGTGCTTTGAAGTATGCTATTTTTGCTGTTTAAAAAAAGAAACTAAGTGTAATGAAATAAGTTTAAAACTCAATGCTGATTTCTAATTTTCTTATTATTAAAATGTTTTATTGTACATCATGTGAGATCAAGTCAGTGCATACAGCAAACTTGTTTAAATCTCAAAACTTAATTATATTGCCATTTAATCAGATATTAAAGTGATAATGCACAGTTAACAAGTGTTAGAAATGGATTTAAGTTTCAAGAGAAACATGTTCTTCAAAGCATAATTTGCTGTGTCAACTTAAAATGCTTGTGTGTAGTGTTATTTGCATTAGAATGTCCCCGAATTCCATCAGTTGGCAATATAATGAATCAAATTCGTTAGAAATCGCATCACCTCTTTCAGAGACGTGGGCTTTATAGTCTCTCAGGCCATTTTTCAGGAATGTAATGCCTGCCTGGTGAACATCTCCAGGCAGCTTTTCTGAAGCATGTATAGGATGTATTAGTTCCTAACAGGCATGCAGGTTCCATCTTGGAACATGCATGAATTTGCTGAGTTGGTTATGGGATATCTGACGGTAAATTGCACAGGACTCAAAATATTAAATACTGTCACAGAACAGTGTTTAATAGTTTGAGTCCATACCAGATTGAATATTCTCATTACTATGCATTTATATATGTTTGATAAATGGGTGATTGCTATCTAATTTTAATCACTTCATACATCTGTTTTTCTGATGTTGGAATTTCGTTATGATCAAAATGTTTTCTAGTTGTATGGGCCTTTTTTTTTTATGCAGTGTGTGTTATTGTGAGCTTTTTTTGGTTAAGAAAATTCTCATAAAAAAAACTTGTTAATTTATTTTTAATAAAATCTGATTAGTGTAATTTAAGTTCCATAACATTTGAAGTTATTTATCTGTAATAAAATTTCAGTATTTAATTTAATTATGTATTTAATATTTCAGGTGTTTGTAGACTGGTTTTCAAGAGCTCTAGCCTATGAATACAAAGATCAGGGTATCATTGTGCAGAGCTTAATACCATCATATATAGCTACAAATTTGGTCAAATTCAGTAGTTTTCTACAGCGTCCTAGTTTCATTGTTCCTGATCCTGAGCGATTTGTTAAAAGTGCCATTCAGACGATAGGAGTTTCTAATCGAACTACTGGATTTTGGTCTCATGGAATTCAGGTAATTCATTTTAGCTTATTAAAACTTGTAGTTAACGTTTGCTGTCATCATAATCGGTAGGAAAAGATGTTTTTATTTTGAAATCCAATGTAGAATTTAAACTGATTTTCTTAATTTACTGTTAAGTTTTAGTATTAAATAATTAATAAATAACCGATACATTTTTCATGGCATGCCACTTCATAACAAGCATGCCTTAATCTGTTGTTTTTCATGGGAATGAAAGAAAAAAATAAGTGTAGGAAAACAAAAAACTAGGAAACATTATAATAACTAACATATTTTAAGTTAACAGTAGCATTATTTTCAACATAAATTTTTAACATTTTCTGCTGCTTATTTCTTTTTGGTTGAAATTGCTGGAATTTTTTAACTTTAAAGTTTTGTCTGTGATAATGAAGTTAGTCACTTCTTTTATTTTTTGGTTCATTTTTATTGAAATCATCTCTTTCCTGAAAACTAATTATGAAATCCCTGAAAACTGACAGGAGAAAACTAATGAAAACTAAGAGAAACGTGGTACATACAAAGCTAATAATATCTGGGAATGGCACTAATAAATGCAGATTTGGAATTGTATAACACAATATAGATCACATATAAAGCATTATTGTTCTGCCATATTTAAGGTTTAAAGAAAGTTTTTAATATAAATTTATACTTGATATTAAATTATTCTCCCAAATAATTCATCCAAGACATGCTGCATCAGGAATCTCATTTATTGATTAATGTAAAAAATGATAGTTCAGGAAACAGTGGATTATGGAATAAATGCCACAGAGAACATTATTCAGGCGAAATTGAGAGTGATGAATAAGTGTGGAAGAACAATCATTGTGGAAACAATAGGCCAGGTTTCTACTGTATGTTGTGAAAACTGCAACAAAATATGTTGTCATTTTATTATGACAAAATATTTATTTTTGCAGAATAAAATTATATTGACTCTCACTTGTGAAATAAATTCGTTTTTGGCTGGCCAGTTTGTTTGCTTTAAACCAAATGTTAAGTAATGCAGCAGTTGTCAAAGTGCTTTTTTGCATTTAAAATTTTGAAAGATCATTATTCTGGAAGTAGTTCTTGGGCATTTTATGTAATGCAAGTGAGCATATCATCTGCCTTTTTAAAATATTCTTATCTGAAAGTACAATGACTTTGGAGAAATTAAGTTTTTGATCACATAAAAACCAAAATTAATCGGCTGCCCTATGTTTTTGGTTATCAATTATTTTAATAACACTTGAAATCTGAAACTCATTAATCATTTAGTTTAAATTATCAAAATCAATTTGAAAATTAACCTTTGATCTCATCCAGTAGTTGGTTTTAACCATGACTATTAACAACTGTTTGAATACTTCGTAAAACATTTCACAGAATGTGTTTAGATATATATTTGCTTTTACTGAATACAGTAACTGATAATTAGCATGTATAATGATTGTATGTACAAATAATATATAGCCTACTCTGTCTTCTGAATTTATATATGTTAATAAATATAAAAAAACATACTCTAATAATAGTGATTTTTTATTTTTCAACAGTACTGGATGTATGAGCTCATTCCGGTATCAGTGTGGCTGAGAATTTCTTGGTTAATGCAGAAAACCATCGATAACCATCATCGTTTAGAAAAACAAAGCTAACTTTAAAACTTCTGTACCTTAAAATTTTTCTTAATTTGTGTTTTTGACTTTTTGCATTTAATATTCTGTGATATAAATCATAAAAAGTACTTAATTTCGTGTACTTCTCTTTGAATATGTTGTAAGTTAATATTTTGCATTTTATCATGTGTTGACATCGTGCATTTGGTTTTTTTGGTATAATTAACAAATAAATTTGACAATAAATATGTGTTTATCTTACTAGCATAGATTATTTCTTCCTGAATCAAGGTACGATGCACTCTGTTGGGGAGGAAGGGCTGTTGAAGTTAACTCTTGGTAACTTTCTTTAGGTATTTGTCATGAGATATGAAAAAGTCTATTTGTCATTCCTTAATGGAAATAAAATTGTTATTGAGCTCACTGATAATGAACAATGATCCACCTGATTGATGGCACAGATTTATAAATAAAGTTTTCTATAAATCTAATGTACTTTTGTGCTCTATGAAAAGTATCCTTTGAATGCTTATGAGTGGTTTATATAATCACACATGTACTGAAGATGAACTTTATGTACAGAGGCTACTCATAGCTTTACAAAAATGTCGACTGTTGTTGAAATTGGAACTATTATTAACGAAATTGGACTTTTGACATCAATAAGTAATATAATTTTATCTAATTTGTATATACAAATCACATGATTTCTTATTTCAGGTAAGACAGTAAGTAAATAAGTTCTATTCTTTCATCTGATATGGTTTCAACAAAAAATTTTTTGTTGGTATCCCATCATGATTTTGTGTAATTCATATCAGGAGATTTGGCTGATCAACTTACTCATTGAAATGCCGTCAGTTTCAAGAAATTTGTCATTCATATTTACTTGGTATAGATTCTCATTATTATTCATAAAAGATAGATTCACATGCATTTTTGAAAGACAGTGATACACAAATATAAACAGCTACACAAAACTAACTTAGTATCTCTGGATACACATATATATGTCAAATATGAGTAGCAGAGTGTATTTTATTGTATTTGTAGTGAGATTGTTAGATTATGTTAGTTTCAGAAATATGATATGGATGATACTGTCGGAGTGCTCAAACATAGCTCAGACTACATTTTCCAAATCTTGCCACTGGAGATAACTATTACATTTTTTAAATAAGAGAAATGTATAGTAAACACAGTGCTTAAAGTACAAAAGACATTTTCTTTTTGGAAACTTTCAGAACTGAAAAGGAAAAACCTCTTTAAAATTACAGGATATCCAGTAATGTGGAACTTAAGTGCTGCCTGATTATCATACTTAAATTGTAGTGCTGCAATATGATTTTCTCATGTTTTTGAACAAATTGAAAAATAAAAAAGATTGCATGTAATTCTTCAAACTTATTTAATGATGAAAACTTATTAGTAAGTAAATTTATTCATAGTTAAATTCAATGTAGTTAGTTTTGACTTTATAATTAGTAAATAATTCATAGTTAGTTACTTTATATACTTGTAATATAAAAATTTAAGTTTCTGCAAATATTATTGCTTCATGAATTCTGTTGTTTAAAGTAGAATATAAATGTTAATTATTTTTCCAATATTATGTTTTTTGATAAATTTCACCTGTGTACTTAATACTGTATTAGCCTTATGTTGTGGAATCTTGATTGACTCTTTTTAGCCATTTCTTATACTACCTGTGGATTCAGTATTATAATTTGTATCTTCCAAGTGGCAATATTCTTCGTGTATTTTTTAATTATTTGTGTCTTTTGGAGTAATTCCGTATTTTCTTTAAGGATAGTTGCATCCTAACATTAACTTTTTTCCTATATGTTTAATTTTACTATGTTGTGCCAATTAAAATCTGTGTATTTCTAAATTACAAGCTGACTTCTATACTGCATTGTTAAACTTTGTGATGAGGATGGGATTCAAAGGATTAGCTACAATGTAGAGAGGAAATTGCTTTTATTTTGAACTGAATTCCCTAAAGGTAAGGTATTTTAATTTAAATTATTGCCTTATATTGGTACAGTCACAGAATATGATAGAAAAAATTCATGAGATTTGTATAGAACAAAATAATTTTTTCTTGGAAGCTAATGGAATTGTTAATGAAACTAAGAAACATGTTATGTAGCTAGCTATTTATGAATTGAACGTTTAAACTTTCTTAGAATGCTTGGGCCATCACAGAAGCTGATGGACTACAGTTTTGAAGAAGCAGTGACTGTTAAATTATCGTTTTTTCTAAGAACATCTGAAATTTATTAGATTTTAATTTCATAAAACAATGCAATGCAGTGATGAAAGCTTAAATGATTAGGTAACTAAATTGCTTATTTTAGTGAAAGACTGCAATTTTGGAATTTCATCAAACAAGAGCTTAAAAGATTATTTCATTTATGGACTATTAAATAAATCACTTCTAAATTAATATAGAAAGTTATGTTAAAAGAAGTGGTATCAAAGACTTATTTTGTAGAAATAGAAGGGAACTAGGCAAATAATATTCATTTATAATATTTTCATAATTTATAATTATGAAAATAATATTATAAATTCATTTATATTTCATAATTCTTCCCTTTTTGCAAAAAAAAGGGGGGTGATGATTCGACTGATTATTTAAATAATGAAAATGAACATATGCCACTTAAAAACTCTAACACTGAAATGATATAACAGTTGGCTTGCATTTTATATATGAACATGAAAGTATAATATGAACATCATTTAATTTATGTAAAACAGAAACATACAAAGTAACACCGATTTTAGAATTCTGCTTTCAATTAAGAATATATGAAATTATTCTGCATTGTAACATGGCAGATATAAATCATAGAAGACTAGGAAGTATTGCCTCACAACATATATAAATCTTGGATGAATATAGGAAGAAATGAGTCTTGCCACATGGCATATACGAATTATAACACTCCTTCATCCTAGGTGGTATAGTAATCGTAAAACTGCTGGGTTTGCCATACAGAGAGTTTCAGATTAAGAATCACGACGTTCAGTAATGCTAAGTTCTGAAGTCAAAAGCACGATTCAGTAGCTTTAATGAGACTAACGGGGTCTAGATGAGAAGATTTGTAGACTGTCAGATAGATATCTGAGGTGCATTATTGAATGTTATATATATATATATATATATATTTTCGAATTCCTTAATTGTAAAAGATTTTTAATTCGTAAATCACTGACAAAAGCAAGCTGCAATCTATCCAGATATGTTTTGGATACTTAGTACTCCAGGGAATGTAAGGGAAGACTAAACTTCTTTAATGAAAGTAAAAAAAAAAATAAGGAAGTAATTCATAGTTTATTATTCAGTAATTAATCAGGTTTTAATTTTTATTTCAATAACACATTACTTTAAAGCTTAACAAACAGTCAATAGAATACAGAAATTATAATACAGAGTCCATAAATGATTCATTCATTTTGAAAAGGCTATATTTTCAAAAGTATTACGAATGCACACATGAAAAATGTATGAAAAGAACAACAAACTCACCAGTTTTTTTTTCACTATTTCGCCATGTTTCTCAGATAAATGGAACATTGCTTCATTGCTGAATATCAACTTGGTGCCGAAATCTTAATTACGAGTGTCAAAAATTATCTTCGGACTCCAGTGATATTCAAAATAGAATACTTTTATCACAGATGGTACTTAAGGCCATGCTGTGGTCATTTCCACTTTGTTTGGACCTTTTTAGATAACATCTTTCCATTTCAGGAACCTTTTCTTAATGAGAAGAAAATGCATTGCTTTGCAAGGATGGTGCAGAGATATCAGGCATTTTGATAATTTTTGCCACTTCAACCAAACCACCTTTTTTCTCCCCACAAGCATAATCAGGAGTATAAGCTGAGGGAAACAAATCTTTTAACAATATTTTTTTTCCTCATTCCTGCAATGAACTATAATATCCCCATGGCACATTTTAGAAACTACCTTGTAATTTAGCATTAGTGTCAGCTGAGAAGAATGAACCTTACTTAGCGTGAGTTATCAGTAACTGTTAGATTTTTTTCCCTTGTATACTCCCATAAATATGAGCCAGTTTCCATTAAAAAATCCTCCACGGAAATATTATTCCAGTAGGCAGGTAGCCTCAAGTGTTTTGCTGTAATCTAAATAATTCAATCGGTAATTGTTAGAGGTATTCCTTCTTCAGAGTTTGATAAATGCATGAGTGTACATATTGAAGATGTCATGAAATCCAAAGATGTTCGTAAAGTCTTGATATCTAATTACCATTTTCTATTTCTTATGTTTTTCCGCTGTTTATTGCCACGAATTGATAAAATCTTCAGCGTTAATTTAAACTTTTTTGTTACTCAATTATTCAATGTGCATATTGCCATAGCTTTATATCTGTTGGATTTAGCATCAAAAACCACAAGGTGAGTGGCCGTAACTTCTGTTTCTGACACAAATTGCTAACTGTTAACATATCATTTACATCTGAAAACATGCTTGGTTTCCGAATATTGAAATCCAGATAGAGAGAATGATAGAACATAACGTGATGAAGAAAAGTCTAGATTTTAAAGAGGAGATTATTGAATTAAAATTTCATTCTATGAGGATAGTATGAGAAAGTGTAATTTACATACTTCAGTGATAGTGATGATAGTCTTGAAGATGGCTGCATTTAGGATTGCATTTGGTTGTAGATAGCAGCAGACTTGCACATAACTGCATATAAGCTTGAAGAAAGAAAATAAAGTAAAAAAGAAGTACGAAATCTTAAATACAAATTACTAACCATTTATGAAATTCCTTTGATCCAAGGGTTTCGTGTAGTGTTTATCAAAGAATGCTGTAGGTAGATTATCATAAGTATTAGAAAAGCAAGATTATTATTTTAAATAGTACTGTTAAGTAAATGCTGAAGCTAATGCATATTTTTGCAGACGTTATGTTAATGTATATTTTTCCCCCACCTTTAATGGTCGAATTTCTAGATTTATATTTCATTGTTCCCCTAAAAATGTGTTGTCTGAAATGGCTTATGATTCTGCTGCATATTTTCTGGTTTTACAGCAGATGCTTTTTTAATTTAAGTCAAAAGAAGTTTTTTCATTATTTTCAGTTTAATTTTCTTCTCGGTAGAATAAGTCCTTCCCTTATTAATATACCATCTGAAGTACTTGATGTGTTTGAAATGTTTTCTACAGAGGTTTTAGATTTTTAAATCAACTAAGCTAAATAAAATAGTATTGTTATTATTTTTTCTTTTATACTGTGAAAACATTTTCAATATCTAATCATTTTGACACATTATGTAAAAGATTTGGATCACTAATATAAAGTTAATATAACAAACTTAAGACAATATATATTTCTATTAAATGACCCATACTTTTGATATCACATTTAATAAAACTAATGTACAAAATATTTCTATACACTTATCACCTTGTAAAAATATTGTATTTATACGAGCACAAACATAAAAAAATATTCGCTGCAAATACTGTTAAAGATAATGTTTTAAGACCATGATTAGAAGAATACTGCATAGCGACAACTATTCCTTTTGTAATACTTTTTGTTCCATTATTTGGTAAAGGTTCAATGCCTAGGAGATCACACAGAACATTATAAATATCCACAATGTGCAAAGGCGGAGATATGTAATTTCTTCTGAGCCCTGAAAGTAAAGTGAATATTATTTTATTATGCAGAAAAATATTATGTATCATATCTGCATTCATTCAAAAAGTAACTTTGTGCTATTTATATGAATTAATTGAACAAAAATTAAAGATGCTTTGATAATTTCTGTAAATTTATAAGAATTTCTTAAAACCTGTTTTAAAAGCAAATCTGTTCTACTAATAGAATTTAAATTTAATTCTCCAAAGTTGTTTCAATAGTAACATTGTGATAGTTTTTTTAGTGACAGCTAGATTTGAGTTAAATCCTATCCTGCCATTTTCGGCTTAAGTCGCAGTATTCATTCAGACCAGAAAGTTAAGCAAGTTTTAAGACATGAAGTGTGGTATACAGTAGACTTCAAATCTTAACTATAGCTTGTTGGAGTGTTTGTCTGTTGCCACTGTGTAACTGAAATCTAGTTTCTGCTGATCTCGGCCCCACCAGCGGCCGAATGATTATGACCATTCATTGAATATTGATAGTTTGATCGGGGTTCGAACTCAAGCAAACGGGCTGGATGCATAACTGTTTTCAGAAGTGTAATGCAAATATAAGTCAGTTTCCTTCAGAAAGTCCTCCACGAGGCATACTTTACCTTTAAAAGATAACACTTATGTGCTTTGCCATATTCAAATAGCCTAACCTAGCTGATCTTGTGAAAGTTTAGTTTAACTATCGTTTGTGCCATTTTTAAACGGTTTGCAAGTTTAGAGATATTATAAACAACCAGCTACTTAGTTTTCAAAATCGCTGACATTTTTAGCTGTCAAGGTAAATTACCTCCAATATTTTAATACAAAGAGTGGCTATTTTAGTTTACATTAATAATTTCTAAAATTTTAATTTGACTTGCATTTTGTGTTGACAAGTAGATTGTTGTTAAGGGCAATAATTGTCTACCAGATTAAGATATCTCTGTATATTAGTCGTTAGGTTGATTATTCTGTTAATTTCATATGTTATATTATTTGGAAGATTGCATTTTAATTAATTTAACTCCATACTTTTTAAGTGATGAAGTGGTTTTTATATATGTCTTTTTCGTGAGTTAAACAAAAGCATACAGTAAGATTTTTCTTTTGTTTTAAAAAAGTCAAACATAGGTTTGTATATTCTAAAATAAAGTTTATTTTCTTGAATATCTTTTTAGGTAACCTTTTTTATTTTAATAATCTTTTTAAGTGACAATTTCGGCTTAAATTAGCCAAGAGCTTGATTATATTCACAAGACTTATTTTATTGAATCAATAATGACTTTCAAGTTTCATTTCTAAAATATTAACGGTTATCAAGTCTTAAACCTTAACATTGTTAAATTTTAAACCAAATCTTTTCTAATTTACACTACAAATTGGATGTATTTGCTGGATAAACTGTTATGAGACCAATTGTGAATCAAAATACTGTTGTACATCTTTATTGTTTCATTAAGCATAATGACTTGTCCATTATATTAAGTCCTTATTTCACAATTTATATATATTTGCGCTAAATAAGAATTCGCTTAGTCATAAATTTGTTCTTCAATTGCTTGTTTCATGTTACAGTTCATCTGTCAAGAGATCTTAAATTTCTTTGCTATAATGAGTTGATATTAAAATACAATGGATGACTTATTTATAGTTTCGTATGAAGATTAGTATAAACCAGTGGTCGGCAAAGATACAAAGCTTCTTAGCTACTGTGCAATTTTTAAATCCTAATGTCAGCTACCATCCAAAAGAATTACCAATTTTTTAAAAACCTTACATTTGTTTATTGCCTATAAACTTACATTTCTAGTAAATATGAAATCAGTTTTAATGAAACTGTATATAACAAAAAGAAACTGAAACTGAAATTGAATTGTACTAAGAAAGAAAATGAAGTGTAGTTACTAATAAATAACAAATGCAATGACAGTTTTTTTTATCAGACTTGTTAACTTTAATCAGAAGGATGGAACTCTTTCTTGTCATGGTCTTTTAGTGTTGGGAGAGTGGGTAGTGGCTGTCATTTGAATACATTTGTCCAAGTGTTCATCAGTGAGTCTGTTTCTGAACTTATTTTTCATATCGGGAAAAGAAAAAGAAAAAGAAATCTCGCACAGATATGTAGAGCTGAATATTGCCTTCACTTTGGGAAATTCAAAATTGGGTATTTTTCTTTAGGAACAAGAGGCCAAGTATTTTCAGAGCTTGAAGAAAGCGATTTTACAGATGTATCATCTTGAAAATCAACCAGTTCTAAGCTCACAATAGGATTTAAAAATGGCACAGTAGCTCAGAAGCTTCATAAGTTTGACAACCACTGGTCTACACTAATCTTCATATGAAACTGCAAATAAGTCATCCCCGTTATATTTTAATAACTCATTTATAGCAAAGAAATTTAAGATTTCTTGATAGATGAGTTGTAACATGAAACAATATATAAATTCTAAGAGACAGATAATATATTGGGTTGGCAACTAAGTAATTGCGGATTTCACTCACAGATGGCTTCAGTTGAATTTTTGGGTTTGCAGACGTAGTACAAATGTAAAACACATTTTGTTATTTGATAGTTGGCAATTCAGCTGTGAATCAGTAAAAAAGGTTTTTTGATCGGTTGCGTAGTTTTCGTTTGGCATTCGTTGAAAAATGGAAAATCAAAAGGAACATTTTCGTCATATTTTGCTATTTTATTTCCGCAAAGGGAAAAACGCATCGCAAGCTCATAAAAAGTTATGTGCTGTTTATGGTGACGAAGCCTTAAAAGAACGGCAGTGTCAAAATTGATTTGCCAAATTTCGTTCTGGTGATTTTTCACTCAAAGATGAAAAACGCTCTGATCGTCCAGTTGAAGTTGATGACGATCTAATTAAAGCAATAATCGATTCGGATCGTCACAGTACAACACGTGAGATTGCAGAGAAGCTTCATGTATCACATACATGCATTGAAAATCACTTAAAACAACTTGGCTATGTTCAAAAACTCGATACATGGGTTCCTCACGAACTGAAAGAAACGCATTTAACGCAAAGCATTGACAGCTGCGATTTGCTAAAGAAACGTAATGAAAATGATCCATTTTTAAAACGACTGATAACTGGCGATGAAAAATGGGTTGTTTACAACAATATCAAGCGGAAAAGATCGTGGAGCAGGCCAGGTGAACCAACTCAAACAACATCAAAAGCTGATATTCATCAAAAGAAGGTTTTGTTATCAGTTTGGTGGGATTACAAAGGAATTGTCTACTTTGAACTCTTACCACCCAACCGAACGATCAATTCTGATGTCTACATTGAACAACTAACGAAATTAAACAATGCAGTTGAAGAAAAGCGGCCCGAATTGACAAATCGAAAAGGTGTTGTATTCCATCGTGACAATGCAAGGCCACACACATCTTTGGTCACTCGGCAAAAATTATTGGAGCTTGGTTGGGATGTTTTGCCACATCCACCATATAGTCCTGACCTTGCACCATCTGATTACTTTTTGTTTCGATCTTTACAAAACTCCTTGAATGGTAAAAATTTCAATAATGATGATGATGTCAAATCGTACCTGATTCAGTTTTTTTGCTAATAAAAACCAGAAGTTTTATGAACGTGGGATTATGATGCTGCCTGAAAGATGGCAAAAGGTCATTGATCAAAATGGGCAATACATTACAGAATAAAGTTATTTAGTTCCATGAAAAAATTGTCTTTGATTTTCTAAAAAAATTCCGCAATTACTTAGTTGCCAACTCAATAAATAAATTGCGAAATGAGGTCTTTAAACTTAATATAATGGGCAAGTTCTTGTACTTAATAAATTAAGAAAGATCTACTCCAACACTACTGCAGCATTTTCTTGAAAATCAAAATGCTCCATAAGACCAGTAACGTCAGCACTATAAAAAATGATTTGACAAGCAATTGAAATTCTTTTGTAATCATGGAAGTTTTTTTTTTAATGCACTACTTCCTTACTAATACACTTGCATAGCACAGTAAAAACAACATTTTCCCTTTACCTCGGTAAAGAATCAGTTTCCCATTCCGAATGAAAGTGAGTTTTTTGCTTTTTGCTCGAACACGCCATCGTTAGAACAGATGTAGCTTGCTACCAATGTGTAAATCAAACTATCCAAGTTAGCAGTTGTCTAAGATACACACGAAAAACGTAACATGCACAACCTCATGTGTGTACGATCAACTATGAGATGAGTTTTATAATGGCAGTTGCACGGGAGAAACAAGCACTTGTCAGCGTCACCGTATTGGAGGAATCGAGGTTAGCTAACCAGAGCGTTAACGCAATCTACCGAAAATGTCCCCACGAGCTGCTAGTAGCTTGCAGTTGACGGTTTGGCGATCACTGGTATAGAAGAATTGTAAGTTTACATTCTAATGTATGCAATTGAAATTCAAAATGGAAAAAAAAAAAAAAAAAATTCTAATCAAACTTGTGGATTGACGAAATCAGACTCGGAAAAACAAATATCAAATTTCTACAAGGACAAATTCATAAAATTAGTAAAAATATTACAGGTACTCCCACTTATTCAGCAGCTAAGATTTGACAGGATACAGACAAAAAACTCGGAGGCTATTTTTGTCTTATGGAAAGAAAGTATGCAACACATCCGGTACAGACCAGAATATACTCTATAACGGAGTAGAGAAAATGAATGGTAGAAAG
>KK117641.1:371857-437368 GCA_000611955.2 Stegodyphus mimosarum
GTGTGACAAGGCATAGGTGTTCCTTGTATGGTTTTGCTCGAAGGGACCGGACTCGGAATGCAATCGCACCTTTTTCACACCAGAGGAGAAATCTTGTTGCAACGAAGTCCCATTGTTAATTTTGGTTTCACCCTCCAAGATCACCTTATGGTTCCAGGGATTAAAAACTCTTTCACTGGGGTCGGAGTGCGGTGCCTTTTATTGCCTACCAGAGGAAGAATTCCTCCTCCCCGGGATTCACCAAAAGAGTAGCGGCACTATGAAAGTTGTCTTTGTAGCGAGAGACGAAGGTGGTTTTCAGGAGAGCATCGGCTTGAACCTTCCTTCTGAGAGGAACTTGCATGAAGGAACTGTTTTGCGGTTGTGCTGTTGACTTAGCACATTCCTGTTGTAACAATTTCTGAAACTATTCGACTGAATAATATCGAAGTACTACATTGTTTTTAACCGAACCTGTTAAGTTATATTTTTATTAAAAAATTCATGTTGTTATTTATAACTTGAGTTGGGAATTCTTTTAAATCTGGCATTGCAACAGGGCCTTTGGGTGGCGGATTCAGCCACTACACTACAAGGGCCTGAAAACTGCAGATGGTGGACAAATCTTAATAGTGTTCTTGGAGCAATGCTTAGTAAGTGTTTATCAATTAAGTTTAGGTATTTACTTATTTGTTATTATTTTGCTGATGACCAATAAATATCAAAATGTGATTGTAGGAGTATAGATGTCATTGGAATATACGGCTGCATTCACACGAGAGCATAAAGGGCATAAGTGGTTTAAGCCGAGCTGCATTGCCAAGGCAAGGAGTCTGTGCTACATCACAAAATCTGGTTTAGGACTCTTGGCGTAAAGTTCTAACTTTTCAACTTCATGCCGATTTGGGATAAGCGTTGACCAATCAGAGCGAAGCTAAAACGAAGCAGCAAGAAGCAGAGCGAACGCGGGAAAACAGCGTGGGAAAGCTGTAGACACATCCACGCATGTGCAAATTTAGCTTCTCTCATTGTCCACAGCTTAAACCCCGTGTCGCAGGTGTGAACGGAACTCCCGTATTTTATGCCCTTATGATTATCCCTCTATGCTCCCATCTGAATGCAGCCTAACAGATCCATACCTACTGACACATAAATTGGCAGAGATTTTCAACATGTGCAATAATTCATAAATGACGTTTTTTTATATGTCCATTGAGTTAAAAATGTGTCTTTGTCTGGATTTACTTATGATGCATCAAACCCATTGGGGCCGCCCCAGGTGGCAGAATTAGGAATCGCTGTTTGCATCAGATGGTCTAAAGGCCCTGGGATGTTAACTACAACAGGGGCCCTTTATTTTCTACTTGCAAATAAGACTATTTGTTGTATTTATTGTTCATAGTGCTGGAATAACTTCGCGATTTACTTTCGGTTTACGATGTTTAGCTAGTAAAGAAATCGCATCGTATCTCTCCGCCAGCTCATGTGGCCATAAATTGATTAGCTAACATACTATAAAAGACAGGAATAAGTATTTATAAGAAAAAAAATTTTGTCATGCCAGTCCTTAAATTAAAGCTTAATTAACTCATTTATATTATATTTACAATTTTACCTGGTCCTCGGGCGAAAAAAATGCCTCTCATATCTGGCACTTCATATGGGTCATAACCATGCGACCCTAAAGATATGGAAGAACCTGTGGGAATGCTTTTTCCTGGAATATCTAACTGAGAAAAATGAAAATTTGATTGAGACTGAAAAAAAAGGTAATTTTTTCATTTAAACTGGAAATTGAATTTATTCAGCAATAGCGTTATTTGCAGAAATAAATATACATATTATTTAATGGATTTTTGGTACACTGCGCAAAAAAAGGGGGGGGACAGTTCTATACTCCCGTTCTACTGGGCCAATTGACAAAATTGAAATTCCGTTTCTCATGTCTTGAAAGCGCGACTTAGGATATGTATTAGATTTATATAAAGCATTGTTCAAATAAAGGTATTTTGATAGAAAATCGGACTTTTTCTGAATGCCAATTTTTTTTCCATATTTCGATTCTGTGACTCAAATTATGCCAAACTTCCACATTTTGTAAAAATCGCCGAGTAGTTTTTAAAAAATGCTCTCTCAAAAGTTTAGCTCTTCCGTGATAATTCAATTTGGTATGTATCTATTAATATCTCTTTTTTTGTGAAACTTATTTGATTCTTTCTTACACATTTCGAAATTTCGGTTCATTCCAAACAAAATTCGCCCATTTTTTATGATTTATTTTAAAATAATTTTTATAAATTTTTCAAAAAAAAATTTTGAATTATAATCTAGAAAATTTCTATGATCATCTTAAAGTAGATGTATTTCTAAGCACATCTGCAATAAAATTAGACCTTTTTATTCAATATTTCTGAAGATATACGTGAATTTATATATTAGCGCATTTTGAAATTTGGCATATTTATTGAAAGCAATAATAACAACAATGTGGTTTACACACTTTGTTAAAATTATTTGAAAGAAGGAACGATGTGACTTTTTTTTGCGCTCATGCACAGTATAAAAAGGTAGGAATGATGTGACTTTTTTCTCTCCTATACAATGGAAGGGATAGGAAAATAGTTTGCTATGTATTAAGAAGTCCGCCAAGTGAATTATTCTCGTCGCAAACTGAAAAAAAATTCGCCAAGGTAAATTTTTGAATTTCTCACTAAATTTTACAAAATTTAATATTTAAGTATAATTTGAGCTGTGGAATCGAAATATGGGAAAAAATTGGAATGTTACTTCAGAAAAAGACCTATTTTGTGTCAAAATACCTATGTTAGAACAATGGTATGTATAAATCTAATACATATATATATATATATATCCGAAGTCGCGCTTTCGAGACATGGGAAACGCAATTTGAATTTCGCCAATCGGCCTAGTAGAACAGGAGGTATAGAACTGTATTTTTGTCCTTGTTTTTTTGCACAGTTTACATTAAAAATTATTAATCAAAACATAGTACATGTATAAATGAATTTTTAACATGTGTTTATATATATTTTAAAAGGATATGAATGGAGAAACAGTGAACGATGAAATCCCACATTATTTTCAAGGCAGCAAATTTCCTTTTTTTATGAATAAAATGAAAATGTCTTTTGTGACCAATCATACATTTGAAACACCGTGCATCATTTCTCTTAGGATAAATTTAGCTGATTTTTCATTTAAGAAATGATGAAATTTGTGTGGTAGCTCCTTGTCGCATTTACGCTGTGGTGTTTTTTTAATACCTACAATTTTAAAAATTCCATTAAAATATTTTATGAAATATTTATCTATATTTAACACAGCTTTGATACACACATTCATAATAATTTTATTCGTTTTGTATCGTATTCTAGTTACCCGTTTCATCTTCTAAATTAAATAAGAAAATGTAAGAAAAAGAATATGTGAGATTTGTTGAGGTGATATATTTGAGGGCAAATTTATTTTGTTTGAAGGTATGTTGTCATATGATAAGGTTCTTAAATGTTTTACAGAGGGTGTTCATACATTTTTGTAACGATTTTGCAAAGATTTATATCTAAACCAACCTTAAAATTTTATTTTTTAATATGTTCAGTGTGATAGCCCTTTAAGTTGAGCTATCATATTACGTCTTGATTTTCAAAATAAAAGTCCTTTTCTTAAAATATCAAGGTTGATTTTATTCCAGTCCTCCTTTACAATCTTCCAGACTCCTTCCAATGTTTTGGGATTGTTTTAAAATGCACAGTAATTCATAGAAGACACACCAGGGGACTTGGAAGAGATGCATTTAAAGGGAATAGCTTCAATTCCTGTTTCATTTCTCATTTTTACAAAAAATAGAGCAGTAGATTCAGAGATATGGCTTGAAGCCTTATCCTGATGGAACTTAACTCAGTGAAGATTGTTTGGATAAAGAGAGAAAATTTCTTCTTTAAAAATAGGTGTTAAAACATTTCTGATAGTAATAAGAATTAATTTTGACATTCTTTTTTACTTTCCTTATTTTAAGTTTGTCGTTATAAGAGAACTCGGTAATAACTATAAAACCTTTAAAAAAACTTTTCTTTTTTTCTCTGAACCAAAGTCCTAAATTAATAGCCTCTTCTTTTTCGGTAGTAAATCTATTTTTTTCTACTGCAATTGGATAAGTGTATCCAAGCGTCATCACTTGTATATTTCCATTTTCACCTGGGCCCACCAGCGGCCGAGCGGTAAAGACGCTGAACACTGGTAGTTCGGTCCGAGGTTCGAATCCCACGAACGGGCTGGCTGCATGGACGTTTTCGTGGTTTTCTCCATGTGTAACGTGTATACGAGCCGGTTTCCCTTAAAAAGTCCTCCACGAAGGCATCCCTTCCCTTAGGCAGATAGCCCTCGTGTGCTTTGCCATAACTAAATAACCTAATCTAACCTAATCCATTTTCACCTGCCAAATAATTTTCATAGAGCAATCTGCACACAGTCTTATGCCGAGAAATATGTTTCGGCATTAGGCAATGAACATCATGCTTTTTGTTTTGATAGCTTTAAATCAGATTTTATAATTTTGTTCACAGTTCCTACAGAGGTATTTAAATCTTTTTGGCGGGCTAGAGTTACCGTAAATGAGATGCGACTAATATTTAATGAGAGCTGTACATACCTTTGTTAGGTATACATTTTTTGCCTTTTTTCCCAGTTGGATGTCAACTTTGACGTTTCTTTCCTTCATTTTTAATTATGTTACTTATTTTACATGTAGAAATAGTAAAAGCATGCTTAACATATCTTTTTTTTAGTAACTGAATAAGAGTATTTCTCTTCGGATAGCGTAAAAATATAGCCTTCGATCTATTGTTTATTCTTCAGCGACATTTTAAAGAAAAGAATATTTTTAATGTTGCAAACGATATTTAAACCTTATTCCAATTTGATGCCAGTCATGTTTATATTTTGAAATTAAAATTTAAATTCACGGAGAAAATTAAAATCGTTACAAAAATTCATAAACATCCTCTGTAAGTAGGTCTTTGCTGTTATCTTGGCAAAATGTGCACTTATATGTAATAAATGATTAATGATTTTATAAGTTAATAAGAAATACTAGCATTTATCACCCAATAAAAACACACAGGCTTTTTTCTCTTTGCCATTTATAAATCCTATCATCAGCAGACAAATATACCTTCAACCGAAATCCTCATTAATAAAATTTTGCACCTATTATTTTTGAATAATGGTTAGTAAGGTTTCTGAAGTTACCATACCATCACTACGTAAATTTTAAAATTTAAGTTCTATATTTCTTTAGACATCATAGTATGTAGAACTTCTGAATTTAGCTTCTACATATTAAACTGAATTGATTATGTATTACCACATACTAAAAAATTATTAAATAATAAATTAAAATTATTAAATATTCACAAAACTCTTGAATTTTTAAGAAATTTCAAGATGTATACTTGGGAAAATAGTTCAAGTGCCCAAAGTTTTCACTGAAAAAGAGCTTCTCAAAAAGTATTGTACTCACTCCTTGTATGTAATAATTTTTAGAAGCGACGAGCAGCAATGGAAGGGTCAGTCTGCTGCGCTTTACATGATAATGCTCTGGAATTTCTTCTTTTTTGTACACATTTAGTCCAGCAACACCTTTGAGAGCTTCATATACCTACATAAAAATGAAATATAGAAAAAGAAGTTATTTCAAAAAAAAAAAATTCTTTGTAGCCCTCCCTTAGCTTACTAATAAGAAGCAATCGTATTGATATATTGGTTAGCTATGTAAAGAGTAACTTCTGAATTAGAAGAATGGTCTTTTTTCACGTCTACAGACAGTGCTCCACGAAACATTTGATAGGACTGTCAAAGTTACACTTTATTTATTTGATCCTCTCACATAATATTGTTTTCAAAAGCAATATGCCATATCTGAAAAATGTTTTTTCATCGAATTTAATTTCCACATTTTCATTGATTTTGAAATAGTTATGAGACTTTTTTAATTAAATTATATTTAACTATTAATTTTGTTTTGGTATTTTGCGTTGGTTCACAATAAATGGCGTTTCACTTTTCAAATTGTTGCCACCCAATATTAGAGCCCTGCGTTATATTTAAAGAAATTAATGAAGAACCTGCGTGAATGTATGTATGTTTCTTGCATTGTAAAAAGCAGAACCAAGAGACATCCAATTATGAATAACGTAGTCCTCTACCCGAATATGGAATTTGTTTTACTATCTATTTCATATTTGGTAAAACTTTAACGAGTTTTTAATTAACAAATTCAATGGTTTCAAAGCGAGCAAGGGCAACACTGTATGAAAAAATTATCTCCAGCGAGCAAGTCTGTGTATTGGAAATTTTAAGGATATGCGCTTTTTAAATTATTTTGTAATATTGCTGTTAAATTGAATTTTATGATTTAAGTACGAAGAACATATTTAATAAATAAAGGTAACAAACAAAATGTTAGAAAAAGCCCGTTGGGCATAATATAAAATCTGAAAGATTTCTGATTTTTTTAATCAATTTTCATTACTTCTGAAAGAAGCTTGTATAGAATTTTGGTTTGAGAAAGGGCTCATTCTCATATGTATATGTGATAATTTTTTTTAGTTATGCTAGGGAATGGGGATTACGGTATGTAATTTATGTACATAGTGGTGGACAAAATTAAGAGATGGAAAACATTTTCCCACATTTCTCCTAAAATACCATACAAAACCTGGGTAGCTGGCTGTCATACAATGTTACTGTGGCGCTGGTATTGCTGAGATGAGTTTATGTATTCCTGTGGGCCTCGCTACGATAGCAGGGAATATGAGTCCGCTTTCAGCTGCTTAGCTCATTCCGCTCTGCAATACAGTAGTGATTTTTATTGTCTTTTTTGAATAATTTTGTTGTTCTGTGCTGTTTATTAGGTGAAATAAGTACATATCACTACTTAGACAAAGGTATGAAATGGAAAATCGTGGACAGGCTTGAGGCACGACAGTCCCAAGCTCAGACTGCAAGAGAACTGGATGTAACACTAAGTGTCATCTCTAATTTGTGAAATCAGTTTAGAAACGGCAGGACAGGGTCAAGAAGATCAGGACAAGTTCGTCAGAGATCCACAATGACTAATGGCGGCCGGTATTTGGTACTTTCCAGCCAAGCGCCAGAAGATGTCTACAGCCACACAAGTCTCGTACCTCACTAGTATCACAGGAACATCAGTTTCAGTGAAGACAATTGCCAAAAGGCTTCATGAGACAGGACTGCATGCCAGAAAGCCCGGTATTTGCATCCCACTCACTACCTCCCACAAAAGAGAGCATTTACAATGGTGCATACAACACCAACACTCGACACAGCTTCAATGGGTTAATGCTATCTTCACGGATGAGTCCAGATTCAGTCTACAACCTGTTTCTTGGCGATTATTGGTATGGATTGAACTTGGGACCCGATACCATCCCAGCAATATCATGGAAAGAGAACAATATGGTGGTGGAAGAGTGATGGTCTGGGCAGGGATCATGCAAGATACCCGCACACCGCTCCATGTATTAGACACTGCTTCTGTGAATGCCCAGAAGTACAGACAGGAGATCCTAGAGCCCTATGTGCAACTTTTCAGAGGTGCTGTTTGCCCACAGTTCATTTTTATGGACGATAGTGGACGACCGCATAGGGCCCACGTCTTTGATGACTATCTGAAAAGCAAGGATATTCACCGTATGGATTTGCCAGCCAAATCGCCCAACCTTAATAATATCGAACATGCTTGAGATGTTCCTGGGAGGGCTATTGCAACACGCCGACCCTCACTCAGAACCATTCAGAAGTTAAAAAACTTGTGGCAAAGGAATGGATGCTACCTCTACAGGCACTTTTGAACTCTTGTTAACAGCATGGCTACTCATTATGCATGCTGTCTGTCAGAGGCGACCACACACCATACTAGCCACATTTTTACTGCCGTCTTTCAACCTCAAGTTTGGACCACATTGGACACCATAACTCATTCTAATGAATGGCATTTTCATTATTGTTTTGTACTCATTAATCCACAAATACAATACACCATATCCATACCTAATTTCATTTATTTCTATCCATTATTTCTCGAGATATTTGGGAAAAAGTGTTCCATCTCTTAATTTTGTTTACCAGTGTCTGTATATATATATTCTTACAGCCATTAATCTTCAAAATAGCCAAACAAAACAAACTTTTCGTACAATGAGTACACAGAATGAGCGCTCATTTTTAGAATACATTGCATACAGTGTAACAGATAAGTCTTCATAATTTAATTTTATACTACACTGGTGTGGAAAAATTAAGGACGAAGTCGAAAAAATTAGCATATCAGCTGAACGAAGAGGCAGAGCGGACAGAAAGACCAATCAGGAGATTAAGTAAGGTGATGTACGGTAGCACATGCGCAGATATGCAGGTAGACGTAATGGGGAAGTGTCTGAGTAGTATAAAGCGTGTTGTCGGTGTAACATCAGTATTTCTGGCAAACAGATTGCACGCCGTACAGCAGTTAAAATCACACCGAGTTGCTGCCTCAGCGAGAAATGGCGAATAATCAATCTGTTAGACGACATCTGGATGCTTTTACCCGAGGTCGAAAGTTGGAGGAAGTATGATATATGAAGCAGTATGACAAGTGTGACTGCAGAGTTCGGAATTGCTCACAGCATCGTTTCACGACTTTGGAGACAATTTCAAACTACAGGAACAGCTATCTGGGGGTTTAGTAGTGGTCGTCCACGAGGAACCACACCCGCAGATCACCGGTATATTACCATATAGGCCAGAAGAAACAGGCGGCAGACAGCGGGAGAAATCGCTAGACACCGACACAGGCGACTGGACGACCGGTATCGCGTTTTACCGTGGCCAGAAGACTGCACGGTGGTGGTCTGTTTGCACGACGCCCTGTACGGTGTGTACCTCTAACGCCTGCCCATCGAAGAAGGCGTTCTCTGTGGTGCCGGGAACACCGGAATTGGAGAGACAATGAATGGGGACGAGTACTCTTTACAGATGAGAGCAGATTTAGTCTGAGTTGCGATTCTAGACACATACACATCTGGACAGAGCGGGGAACACGCAATAACCCCTTCAACATCATCAAAAGGGACTGTTTTGGAGGTCGCGGAGTTCTCGTTCGAGCAGACATAATGCTTGGTAGCCGGACCGACCTTCATATCTCCCAAGGAGGTTCGTCACCTGGGACTGCTATTGTAACGAGGTTCTTCTTCCTTACATGCGTCTTTTCACAAGGGCTATGGGTCCTCAGTTCCTCTTCATGGACGACAACGCTCCACCTCATCGCACAGTTACTGTCGAAGAGCTGTTGGAGAGTGAAGATATTGAACACATGGATTGGTCGGCAAGGTCTCTGGATCTAAATCCCGTCAAGCATGTACGGAACTTACTAGGGAGACCCGTGGCAGCACGTAACTTATCGCCAGTAACGATTCCGAAACTGCGATTGGTGCTACAAGAGGAACGAGCAGCAGTGTCTCAACAGCTCATTAACAACCACATATCCAGCATGCACAAATGATGTGAAACCTGCCTAGCAGTCAGGGGAGATCATATCCCCTATTAAAGACCGGATGTTTCTTGCTGGACACCCATCACAGGGATGTTTCGGCCTTCAGTCGCATTGCGCTCCATGCTACTTTTTCAATAAAGCTTCTTTTTGTCCCTCTGATTTCTCTTTTAGTAAGTGTTGCTTACATTACTCATGTCCTTACGTATTGGGGATCTTACGGTATCAAATGTGTTGATTTGGAAAGCTTTTGTACAAAGTTATGTTGAAAAAACCGTCTCGTCCTTAATTTTTGCACACCAGTGTATATCATCATTTCAAAGGTTTGCTTCTTTCAATAGTTTTATTTTTAATGCCGTTATTTAATTATTAATGTTAAAACTTTGATGCATTTAATTATTTGTAGCAAAATTTTCTTGAGTCATTAGGTTTATTTCAGAGCATGAAACGTGAAATATGAGCATTGCCCTGCCCGGGCTTCGTGCACAATGCAAGCAAGTGGAAGGAAGGAGAAAATTCTTTACAATTTTTAGTCACTTTGCACAACACTTATATCTCTCAGATTAAATTCTAGTCCCGAGTTTGAATTTTTAATATACTCTTCTCTTCCTTTATATTTCACCCAGCGTTTTATATACTGACATTTATAAATTTTATGAATCTAATTATTAAAAATAATTTAGTTTTTTGCTCAAAATGGTATGTTTAAAGATTCGGTGTAAATTAATTTTGTTAATAGTAAACTTTTAAAATAGTTTTAAACAAACGTTTTTTGCTGAATTTAATTGCAAAAAAATTTCTCGAAAGCTTTCAGATTTTATTACGCTCAAAGAGGCATTTTTTAGCTCAAAGGGCGATAACTCAGAAGGCCTATTAATTTCGTTTTGGCATTTTGCGTCGATTCACTTTCTGCGTTGATTTACTCTTCGAACTGTAGCCACCAAATATTATCGCCCTGTATTATATTTAAAGAAATTAAATAATGAAGAATCTGCATAAATGCATGTATGTTTCTGGCACTGTGATAAAACAACGGTGCCTAGAGCCATCGGATTTTGAATAACGTAATCCTCTACCGAATATGGTCATCTGGAAGCCCTAGTTTGGAGTTTGTTTTATTATGGATTTCATAGTTTGTCAGAAATTTAAGAATTTTTGATTAACGAACTTAACAATTTCAAAGCGAATAATGGCAACACTATACGGGAAATTTTTTTTTTTTTTTTGTCTCCAGCGAGTGAGACTGTGTGTCGGAAAATTTAAAGATATGCTCATTTTAAAATTATTTTACGATATTGCTGTTGAACTGAATTTTTCGGTTTAAGTGCGAAGGATATAATTGTTAATAAATGAAGGTAACTCAGAAAGCATAAAAACGTCCCTTTGGGCATAACGTAAAATCTGAAAGCTTTCAGATTTTTTTTAACGTTTTGTGTGTCACCTTTATTTATTAAATGTCACGTTCTTCGCACTTGAACCATAAAATTCATTTCAAGAGCAATATTTTTAAATATTTAAAAGAGCATATCTTCAGAATTTGATACATAGTCTCGCTTGCTGGAGATAATTTTTTTCCCCGTACAATGTTGCCATTGCTCGCTTTGAAATCTTTTAAGTTTCTTAATCAGAAACTAATAAATGCTTTACAAAATATGAAATAGATAATGAAACAAATTCCAAATTAGGGCTTCCAGGTGACTATATTCATGGAGGATTACGTTATTCAAAATTGGATGGCTCTAGTTAGCGTTGTTTCATCACAATGCGAGAAGCATATATACTTTTATACAGATTCTTAATTATTTAATTTATTTAAGTCTAATACAGCGCTCTAATATTTGGTGGCAAGAATTTGAAAAGCGATTCTCCGTTTATAGTGAATCAAAGCAAAATGCCGAAACGAAATAAATATAAAAGAATTTTGATATTTGAGATAAATATTTGCAAGAGGATATAAGTGCAATTACACCATGAAGAATGCCAGCACGGACTGAAGTTTGAATGATATAATTTTTTACCGTCTTTTATCGTCAGCTGATATTTAGTGCCGTGAAAGATGAAGCTGCATATATATTATTCTATCACATAGATGCTTGTGAAACCCGATTAATTATTTTCCAGCCTGATATTATTAAAACCATTTTTGTGTCTCTAAAATATGTGGTTTAAGAAATTCTTGAGAAATGAAGGATGTTTTCGTGATAAACATTCTGAATTCAATGACACTTACCTTGTTTGTTAGAGATCAATGACAGCAGTTCTCCCATTAATCTTTAATTTTGTAAGATGGACTTAAAAGGAGTCGGCTACATGCAGAGATGTAATTAAGCTCATCGATTTTTACCTCAGTTGTAGAAAACATGGGCGGTGTTCTGAAGCGATTTTTTGTACTACTTCAGGAAAGTTTTGTTCATTTGAAGAAAGCAAATGGTGGATCATAATTTTCATGCTAGGATTTTCACTCCCTTTTTTTTTTATTAAAAACCTGTTCGAAAAGAAATAAATCTACTTTTTAAAATGTTTTTTCTTTAACCGAGCCGTCTAATTTTGAAAACGGAAAATGAAAAACCTGGGTTTTTGTAACGAACAGCAATTTTATTTAATGATATCTGAAATTAAAATTCTTCCTAAAATTTAATTATGAATTTGAAAAAGAGTAATTATCATCATGGAAGTTATGGTTTTGCCATATCGTTTGCAGGTCAGCTAAGGATTATGCACTCTGTTTTGTAAATATATTTTCCAAGAATGAAACACAAGGTTAAAAAAAAAAAATAAAAGCTGTCAGATTTTATATTACGCCCTAAGAAGCATTTTATTTACGCACGCGTTCACGTCTTGAAAGCATTTGGGCTAAAAATATTTAAAAACAGCTTATCTTTAGAATTTCCGAAATACACTCTCCCCGTGGAGATAAAATATTTTATTCCGTATAGTGTTACCACTGCTTGCTTTGAAATTATTTGTTAAAGACAAATTCGTTAAAGTTTTACAAACCATGAAGTAGACAATAAAATAAATTCTAAATTCTGTCTTCCAGATGTCCATTTTCGGGTGGAGGACCACGTTATTGAAAATTGATGACTCTAGGTACCGTTTTTTTTTCACAGTGCGAGAAACATGCGTACATTCTAGCAAATTCTTCATTATTTAAATTCTTTAATATAATGCAGGGTGATAATATTTGGTGGCAACAATCTGAAAAGTGAAACGGACATTTATAGTGATGTAAAATGCTGTACTGGAGTAACGCCCGTTTAGGTCGATTGGCCGCTCTAGCGGCGTTCACACTGGGACATATCGGAGCTAGGGAACACAATGGACATAACAAACACAGCGAATTAGCTAGAAAAAAAGCCTAGTTTTTTGTCACTACGGAATCAGGAGAAATCACGCAAAACGGAGCTAGTCGACGTACGGAACCGGCCAATCAGGAGAGTATTTCAAATCATCATCATCAACAGAAGCGTGCTAAGTTAAATAAACAACATGGCTGACAATATGAGCGCTTGATTGAATGATTTGATTTAAAGTGAGAACGAGTATACGGCCTAACGGCTTTTACTCCACAGTTATTAACCCTATATAAAAATTCATTATAAAAATCTTAAAAAGTGGTGCTAGATCAAGAGAAGTCCAAATCTTGGTAGTTGCTGGATTTCGGCAATTAGACTACAATTTTCGCTCATATCTTACGAAGCAACGAGATACAAAAAACAAACAAGCATCTTATCCACTATACAGCGATAAATTAAAAGTATCCTCTTCAGAAGATTTTGCCGATATTTTCCCGATATTCACCCGATATTCAAAGATGTTAAAATTTTTACAAGGCGGTAAATCAAATACTCTCAAATTAGAAAAAATTTCTAATTTGAGAGTATTTCATTTCCGTCGTTTGAAAGCCTTTTCCGCCATAAGACACCGTATTTCTTAGCAATAATGAAATACGAATACATTTTTTCATGCTTATCACTCAGTTAAGCCTAAAATCCATGATAAGAACAATAAGTAATTTCCTTCCCATTTTTATCGCAATATAAAATTTTTTAGTAAGCTGAACTAGCTAAAATAAAGTTATTTATTGCAAATCAACGTAACATGTGCAGTATGAGCGTTATGGTCTTTTCCGAAATATTCCTTATATTCATAGCCAAAACCTAGCGTCTTTTCCCGTTAATAATGAAAAATGCTGTTCCTAATTTATTAACAAAACACTTTTTAAATAGTTTAAATTACTCTTTGAAAATGATAATTGTAGTACGCTACAAAGTAAGGAATTCATAGCATTTCAAATTAATAAGTATTTTTCAGATATATTTTATTGAAATTACTATTATGTGCAGCGAGAGAAGATTGTCCTATTCTGAACTCAAAAAATACATATACATTTATTTCTATTTTCTTAACATGGTTTTATAAATTAAACAGCAAAAATGTTTTGAAAGTTTTGATAAATTCCAAAACTTGAATAAAAATTGTTTTTTAAATTCATAAACCGAAACCAAGTATTTTATAGATAAATAAAAGGCAGAGCAGATGTCTCTACCCCCTTGAAACTATGAAATCTCCTTCTAAGAGGGATTTCTTTTATGGTTAAAAACGCCTGCTCTAAAAAAGTAAATTTAAAAATTATTACACCATTTACAGCATTACATTTCATCCATCATTTTATTCGTCATTCTAGACTAGGATAGGTTAGACACTACACTAGACACCATACTATAGACATCCAGTCGCACGCCCAATTACATCATCGGCTGACCAACACCCTTTGAGTGACAAAGAAGTGAGGAATATTCAGCTGGAAGATGACAACCTCAAACAGGAGTCTTACCTGGCAAGACATTTCGAACTATAGTCCCACGACAAAAGAGTATTGGGCTCTCTGGGACTCACTCCATATTCGAAACGCTGTCTTGTACTGGAAATTCGAATCAGATGATGGGAGGACTTTCCGATGGATTCCATGATCCCGGATGTCCTTAAAGAAAAACATAGCAACCCTAGCGGAAGTCAGAATAAGGAAGATGTTGCAGAGAGTTCGTGAGCGCTTCTACTGGAATAATGCAAAGGATGACGTACAAAAGTGGTGCCGATCTTGCGATGCCTGTGCAGGTCGGAAAGGACCGAAGGAAACGCAGCCGAAGGAAGCTGAAACGTTACAATGTAGGAGCACCTTTTGAACGTATCGACTTTGACATCTTAGGACCTCTGCCACGAACTGCTGATGGCAACAAATACATCCCCTTTGTCATTGATTACTTCACCAAGTGGCCTCAAGCGTATCCTATTCCTGATCAAGAGGCTGTCACAGTAGCAGAGATGATGATACAGCAATGGATTTCCAGGTTCGGAGTGCCTTTTCAGTTACATTCCGATCAGGGAAGGAATTTCACCTCGGCTGTAATCAAAGAACTCTGCAATATACTCGGCATTGACAAAACCCAAACGACGTCTTTACTTCCCCAGTCGGACGGCATGGTAGAGAGGTTTAATCGAACCATCCTCAATAACCTCTCATTAGTGGTTTCCAGAAACCAACAGGACTGGGATAAGAAGTTACCAGAGTTTTTACTGGCTTACCGCAGTGCTGTCCACGAGATTACCGGCTATTCCTCATCTCAGATGCTCTTCGGTCGGGAACTTCGTCTGCCTTGTGAGCTCTTGTTTAGTCGCACTTCGGATTCGCCTTCATCTTCTGAGGAGTGCATCCTAATCTCCAGGCGCAGTTTTAAGTGATACAGTTTTGCACGAGAGCGAGTCAACTTGGCGACGGAGAAAATAAAGACTCGACACGAACGAGAGCTACAAGACTTCGATTCAACGAAGGAGACAATGTGTGGTTGTGAAATCGGATTCGACGGAAAACACTCTGTCCCAAACTACAGTCAACTTGAGATGATCCTTATACAGTCCTAAACATACTGAAAGATGTAGTTGTATGAATCAGTAAGTCACCGAATTCTAAGCCTATAGCTGTTTAATACGATAAGTTAGCCCTTTACTATGGCTCCATAGTAGATATGCATACAGTAGTATATATTGTAAAGAGATAGTAAGACCATGTTTCTATTTGTTTCTAAATTTATGCAGTCATTTATTGTGTTGCGTGCGTACGGGTTCATAATGGATTAAGTGCGCAAGTCGATAAAAAGTTAATAAGATTTATTCTTTTCGCAAGAAATAAAACAAAATGCTGAAATATTTCCTCAGAGATATTCGTACAATATCGAAATATCTACAGTAGTTATACTTTAAACTACTGGAATATAAACACAACTGAAATTCAAAATACAGAGAAAGTTAATTCCAACTCCCAGCAAATTCACTATAAGCAATAACAGCACTAAGTAAACAATACAGTTCGCTTAAAAACAACAACAACTGAGCTGAGGTGTTTTAATTTGGCTTTTATAAGCTTTTTAATCATCACGAGAATATTCTGATGTAATCTATTTTTTCGATTTTTCTGGATAGCAAAACAGTACAATTACGAGATATTTATTTATTAAATATTAAATGCAAGCGCTCTTGTTTTTTACTTTTCCGGCGTAGCTTTCTTTTCAAATTCGTCACATGTTGCGTTGCACGGGAAAATAAAACAATTTAAATTACAATTCTATTCAAATAGCTAAATAAATACAAAATCCATCACAACTGATTTAATATTCGATTTGCTTTATGCTATTTACTGAAATTTCTGTTTATGTAGCCTTAGTCGTAAGTATGGCTTTCTGTCCAGGGATTGTACTGCCCGGAACGTGTAGTCCTTGGGAGGAGAGAAGTGTTACGAATTTGTACATAGATACATAATTTTAGTCTAGTTATATGTGAAATTATTGTATTTTTCTATGTAATGTAGCTGAAGAAAATCTAAGACAAGCTATGCCGGAATAGTAAGAACACAAGGGCAAGTGCATTTAACATTGGGTCAATGAGTATCTTGGTAATTTGGCGAGATATCGCCAGACTGGCAATGGTTTCGCGACTAATTTTGTCGCCAAATTTACTGGGAAATCGTCGCCAAACTTCGCGAAATTTTGGTACAGTCCTTGTATCACCATAATAGGTATTGCAATTGAATTAATGTAATTGATCACTATATTAGCTGTAACTGTAATTCGACCTCATGTTACTTTCCAGTAATTTCGAGGAGCAGAAAGTACTAGAAATATCTCGGTGGCCGTTTGAAAACTATATAAAGCCGGAGAGAGCATTTGCTGTCAGTTAACTGTGAGCTGGAACACACTAGTAGTTTTAAAGGATGCGAGAAGTATCCAAAGAAGAAAACTGAGCGCAATAAAAATTACTCGAATCGAGTAATTGAAAATAAGAGTTATGCGCAGGCCTTATCTTCGGGTTTCTACTCTGACACGCTTACTGAAGCGAAAAAGGTCTTTTCTGACCTGGCAGAGTTGGTCGCTGTTATAAAAACAGCTGGATTCCAAATTTCCCAACAAATGAGAGAAATAACAAAAATTAGTCAGGAAACCAAGATAAACGCTACATCAAATAATGGGCCCTCGAATTAATAAGAGAGCTTCAATAAAGTTAGTGACATGGAATGCCCATAGCATTTTTAATAAAATTAATGAACTTGAATATTTTCTACATGCACAGGCTATTGATATAGCACTCCTGACGGAGACGCATGCCACTCCAAGTAATAGAATTAATGTATCAAACTATAAAAGTTACCGCTGTGACAGGCTCACACACAGAGGCGGAGGAGTGGCCATTTTAGTAAAGAGCTCACTTCAATCGTGCTTAATTAAAGAAGATCGGCAGAATGGTCATGAAGCCGTTACAGTCTCAGTTCTATTACCAGATTATGGAATTACGTACTTTACGGCCTTGTATAATCCGCCACACAGATACATCAAAGAGAAAATCATGGAAGAACTTCTACCTCTGGACAAACCCACCATTCTTGCAGGCGACTTAAATGCTAAAAGCAGAGAGTGGGGGTGTAGATTTTCTAATAGAAATGGAGCAGCTCTTTTAAAATACATATTAAATCATCCTGTATATTTTTATGCTCCGACGGACTATACATTTCTCCCTAGTAACCCAGGCAGGGGTGACATTTTAGATATAGTCCTATCAACCACAGACATCCCAATGTGTTTAGAAGTTCTGCAAGATCTGACATCAGACCATGTACCTGTAGTAATTACTTTGGGCACGTCACAAATATTAAATAATAAAATGAAGAAACAGACGGACTGGGAAATTTTTGATTATCTTCTATCGGAATCTGAACCATCAGAAATAAACTTACATGACACGAATGCCATCGAAATGGAAGTCCATAAGTTAACTAATGATATTAAAGATGCATATAAAAATGCAACTAAACAAGTTCCAGCGCAGCAATATGCAGGCTTACTCCCAAAATTCATAAGGGAAAAGATCAAAGAAAGAAACCGGATGAGAAAACGGTGGAATCGAACCTGGGATCCCAGGCTGAAAATCAATTTAAATAAACTCAATAGGGAAATTAAAACAGACATTATAAATTACAAACAAGAATTATGGGAGGATAAAATACTTTCCTTTAATAATACTAGAGACGGCTTCTGGTCCTTTGCAAGAAGACTTAAGTCAAAACGGACGGTAAACAAACCAATTTATTCGAATCAAGTCATAGCACTTACGGACAAGGATAAGGCAGAAGTCTTAGCGGAACATTTATCTCATCAATTTACACCCCACGAAGATCCTTGCGACATAAATTTTGTATATGAAGTCCGACACTATCTACAAAACTGGATGATAGAACAACCTGCTCCTAACAGGATAGAGCATACTAATTTACAGGAAATTAAGGATATCGTAAAACGTCTGCGCATGCGCAAGGCACCTGGCTTTGATGAGATCACAAATCTCACAATCAAATATCTACCGGACTGTATACTTCTCAGATATGTAAAAATTTTAAATAGATGTCTGGACTTGTCATATTTCCCATATATTTGGAAAAAAGCAAAGGTGATTCTGCTCCCGAAACCGGGAAAGGACTGTACGCGGGCAGAAGGTTTTAGGCCGATTAACTTACTTCCAGGCCTTGGAAAAATTCTCGAACGGATAATATTAAAAAGAATGCAACCATATTTGGATATCTTGCCATCGGAACAATTCGGTTTTAGAGCAGGACTGTCTACAACTAAGCAGTTAGTCCGTCTCACAGAATATCTAGGTGAGGCGCTGCACACCAAACAGATTGTCGCCTTACTCATGCTGGACGTGGCGAAAGCATTCGACCGCGTCTGGCATGAGGGGCTTATTTATAAACTAATAAATTTCAGCTTCAGTAGAGAGTTGGTGCATCTCATCTACTCATTTATCAGAGAAAGAACCTTTTATGTTTCGGTAGGCAGCGACGCTTCAGGACATCAAAGGCTGGGCACTGGGGTCCCCCAGGGTTCTATCTTAGGCCCGCTTCTCTATGTCATATATATGGCTGATTTCCCAAAAGACGGAATTACTACGAGCCATTACCTCGGATGTTATGCGGATGATACCGCTATAGCAACTAAATCTATAAGTCCTGACTATGCAGTGAAAAAATTACAGCTACTCATGCCTGCAGTAGAAAAATGGTGTGAAAAATGGAGAATATTCATTAAAGCGGCAAAGTCCAAGCATCTCATCGTTAGACGAACACGAACTAGGAAGCCAATCACGGCGAGATTGATTCTTTTTGGTACAGTGGTACCCGTCGTGAAGCATGCAACCTACTTAGGAGTTATCATAAATGAGAAACTCACATGGAAACAACATGTTAACAGTGTGAAAGGGAAAGAAATCGCTGCCTTAACTAGTCTGGTACCACTAATCGGCTCTAAATCAAATTTAGAACTTGCCAAGAAAAGGCACATTTATATCGCAATCATTAGACCAATCCTGACTTATGCCTCTCCAGCTTGGGCCACTTATACTAGGAAGGATATAGAAAAATTACAAATACTTCAAAACAAGGCCTTGCGACTTATTACGAACACTCATTTCTACGTCAAGAATGAAACTCTGCATAAGGATCTCAAGATTGAATACCTGAATGAATATTTACACAGACTAAATAGAAATTTCTTTAAAAAGGCACTAAGATGTGTACACCTAAATAAATTCTCAGTTTTTGACTGCGTAGCCCTTGAGGAAGACTACAACTTAAGACCTCTTGCGGCACATTTGACTAGGGACCTAAACTTTTCGACATAATAATTGAACTTTGCAGTTATTGCTGCAGTGTATATATGTAAATATTAACTTCATCCATTACTGTATAAGTATGTTCTAAAATTTATTGAATTTGCTGTGTTTCATGTACTCTTATTTGTTATTCATTATTATTGTTTATGTATTCCTTTATATTTTGTTTTTTTGTTTTTTGCTATGTCCCCATAGCATTGCCTCATGAATTATGACTTGTCAGGATATCCTCTCCATCGTTGGTCTTGGTTCCTTGCACTGCGGTGTCTGGCACCCCTGTTCTTTTCTCTACTCTCATCTTTCTTCTCTCTTGCTTCAGTTATCTTGCTTACTTGTCAGGAAAAATACATTAGGAGCACTTTGTTGCAAACTTCAGTGAGCCGGATACACCGCATCTTATGTGGTATCACGGCGATAGATTTTCAGACTAGACTAGACTGCTGTCAGTTATTGTTGTTGCGAGTTGTTAGTTCAGCGTGAACTGAGATATCGCCGGTTAGCTTTCGGTTTAGATGCGCATTGCGTTGTGTTTAATGTTCTTAGTAGTTTGAAGTGTAATTACTGATTGTACTCTGATACTGTGAACATCTGTACGAGTATTTCTGTGGAAAATTCCAAAACTTTGAAGTGTTTCTTTTGATAAAAATTAATTTTATTAACCTATCATCGGACCTGTGTGCTTTCAGTCTATTACGAACCTGTACGGAAGCAACAATATCTTTAACGACTTTCTGACTTCTAATTTTTTTCCAATTCTAATCTTTTTTCTAGTTGCTCTAATTCTAATTTTTCAAATTCAGCCTTTTCAGCTTCAAAGGCTAATTGTGCATCCCTAGCTTTTATTTCGTTTTTCTTCTCTTTTTTTTTCTTTCCTCAGCTATTGAGTTTGAAAATTCTGGATTATCTTTAAAAAATTTACTGTCCTCAATTTTACCTTTTAATTGAAGCACAGTAAAACCAACGGTTTGGTTTATCTTCAGTTTCACCAAGAAGCGCTACTAAATCTTTTTTTTTTTCCTTTTGCTGGACTGGATTGGACTAATGCCATTTCTTCATTATTATTTTTCTATTTCCATTTTTACCCAAGCGATTACAAAAGTAATCAATAACAGTGCAATGTTTTACGAAATAATTCTTTCCGTGACATATTTATTTTTGTTAAAATTTCTACGAGTTATGCCTTAAAGTATGGAATTCTGTTTTAAATTTAATATTTAACCTCTATAAATATAAAACATCCGCAAAATACAAAGCCACAAGGGAATTTTCAAAACACATTCTAGCGTTCATATTATCTCGCATTGATTCTTACGGAAGTCACTTCTGTTAAACGCCATTCCAGCATGATGAATAAACAGAACTGTAACCATTAGACATTTTCCTAAAAGGAGCTCTCCTAAGCTATCAGTTTGCTTATCGCAGAGCTAGAACTAATGCTACTTAATCGATCTTTCTCAACTGTATCCATTAGAGAACGAACGGGTTACACTCACTTTAAATGGAAAATTATCTAAATACGAGCGGGAATTATCGAACCAGATTGCAAAAGGCGGTGAGAAGGCACCGTTCTTGATAGTCTGAGTTTATGCACTCCGAGAATTTTTGTTATGTGAATATACCTTCATTACTTTCGCGAGTATGGGGGAAAAAAGCTCAAAACTGGAATAATTTTCAGCGCCCGGAATGTGTCCGAAATTTGCTCTAACAACTAATTTAGCAGAATTTTTAATTTAAGTTTTCTACGGTTATTTTTCAGTGCTCATATTTATTAGTATTTTTAGGTGATATTTTGCGCAGGACGATATTAATTTCGATCCAAGAAAATCTGTACTATTAAAATCTTTGCGCGTCTGTGTGTGTGTTTGTTGCATTATACTCCTCCGGAACGGCGAAGAGTTGAATTTCGAGAGAATTAATCCCAGATTCCAAAAATTCGTGGGAAGCCATTTCGACCGTTCTGATTTTTGTACGACTTTAGTTAGCAGAGATATTATTTAAAAACTCTGAAAACGCAAAGTTTCGCCCTCCTGTTTTAGAGTGGCAACAGTCTCGGAACCTGGAGATGTTACAAACCTGTTTTATTTCGAGAATGTTGCCACTGCTCGCTTTCAAATCGTAGAGTTTCTTAATAAAATATTTGTAAGTTTTACAAAATATGAAATAAAAATGGCATTGCTAAATATTAAATATATTATTCGCGATTTCCAAAATTCGTGGGAAGCCATTTCGACCGTTTCCATCTTCGCACGACTTTAATCAGCCAAGATATTAATTAATAAGCCGCAATAATAACTCACACACAAAAAAAAATCTGAAAGATTTCAGATTTTAAATTACGTCCAAAGGCGCGTTTTTTTAACGTTTCGTGTGCTACCTTTTTTTATTAAATATCGTGTACTACGTACTCAAACCATAAAATTCAGTTCAAAATCAATATCGCAAAATCATTTTAAAATGAACATATCTTTAGAATTTCCGTAAGTCTCGTGCGCTGGAGATAAAAATGTTTTTCTTTTTCCGTACAGTGTTGCCATTGCTCGCTTTGAAATAATTTAGTTTGTTAATCAGAAATTGGTTGAAATGTTACAAAACATAAAGTCGATAATAAAGCAAATTTCAAATTCAAAATTAGGGCTTCCAGATGCCCATATTCGCAGTAGGATTACGTCATTCAAAATTCGATGGCTCTAGGTTTTATCACAATGCGAGAAACATGCATACATTTATGCAGATTTTTCATTTTTTAAAATTTAATGCAGAGTGATAACATTTAGTGGCAACAATTTGAAAAGTGAAACGGGCATTCAGAGTGAATCGACGCAAAATCGCAAAATGAAAGTAATAGTCCTTCGGGACTAAATCCCTTTGGACTAAAAACTCCGAAAACTCTAGTTTTTGAGCTAATTTTTCCGAGTGGCAACAGCCTTGCGCGCTGGAGATACAAATGCTTTATTTCGAAAAGTGTTGCTACTGATCGCTTTCAAATGAGTTAATCAAAATTTGTAAGTTTTACCAAATATGAAATAACAATTTAAAAAGTGATTCGCGGTTTATAGTGAATCAACGCAAACCGCCAAAACTAAATTAATCTCCCTTCTGGGCAGATTGCCGCTTTAGGATAAAAAAAATTCCCAAACATTAAACGTATTGTTCTATAAGGTCATATTCTGATGTTGAAGAAAGCAGCCGATTTCATGTGACGTCACTGTATATCGAAAATTGTTCGTTAATGTCAGCATTTTAAATGAATGGCTGCTGTTGAGAACTTTTTTGTTTTAGGATAGGGTAACTAACACGCTATTTTATTGCCACATTAATTCTTTTACTAATATTGAGAAAAGGTTGTTATATTACATGGCGTCATACGTATTAACCTGAAGTGTCAAAAGTTTTTGTTTCTTGGTTCGGCAATAAAAAAAAAATATTTACGAATTCGTTGTTGCTTGGAAAGAATGAATTTCATTTATATTGAAATAATTTTATACATTTTTTCTTTTTAGGTGTACATAGAACATATAAGTTTTGCTTTAGCCGCAGGTCCTGGCGGGTTTGCTAGTATAATTCTAAATTATAAAGAATTATTTTCATAATTAAAAAAGTGGAAAAAAGAAGTAGCAGAAAATTAGTGGCAAAAGAAATTAAATGTATTTAAATTTTTAAATTACAAGTAACAAAACGTAAAAGTTTTTGTTTTCAGCATTTATAGAAATAACAGATCAAGAAACATTATTGAATAGCTTTTTAGAGATATAGTTTACATTCTCGCAAAGCTAGAAAACTGATGGAAGGATTATTTCCCCAAAATACTCATAAAAGCTTTGCTAGACGACTTTCAGAGACAAAAAATTCCTAAAAAATGCAAGGAAAATAAATGCGCTATCGAGTGCTACAAGGATCTGTGAACATTTTTTTAATTGTTGCTTAGGAAACTCCATGGACGCATTCGAGGATTTGTACAGGCAGTTTTCTCTTTCAAACGAAAATAAAAAATTCTATTCATGTTAGAAGTAAAACATACTTTGTTTACTAAAAGGGAAAAATCTAATGTGGACATCATATGACTTCCTTGTAAGGTTTATTACACTGTACACATTTTTTGATGCAATTCATTTAAACTTATTTCCTCAAATTATTCTATCTTAATAAACCGATCTTTCGAGGAAAGTTGAAAATGACATAAAAAATTGCAAATTTTGAAATTAAATATTCCGGTCAACATTTTTGTCGTGAGGGAGTCGAACTTCTTATAATTTTATTTTTTCGTAACGAGTATAAACTTTCCCAAATGTAAGTATAGGAATAGCGAGATCGCGTTAAACGTTAGATGATTTCGTTATTTGTCGAAAATTAATTAATTTTTGTTTTTGTTGACAATTATCTCACTTGGCTGACAGTAAGATGAGAACAAGCCCACGGAATTCATCGTGGTAAAAGAGTGCAAGATTACGCCTGTAGTTGACAATAGCCTTGAGTACCATACAGGTGTCTGTACGACGTTTTCGAGTTCCGCCCCGATTTTAAATGAGAGCATCCCGGGCGGGGGGACCGGATCCGAAGGCCTCCCACAACTCTTTCCTTACTACGAACCTCTCGAGAGGACTTTCGGCTCGCTGCATATTTAGAGTGCCTCTATTCCACACAGTCACTATAAATTTACAAACATCTATGCCTTCTCGGAGATTCGAACTCGGGCCTTTCGGTATGACATTCAGAGTCTCTAATCACTACCCCCAATTTATTTTTAAATTTGACATTGACGAGAGATAAATATTTTCGCCTCTTAAAACACTTCTTTCATTGGAAATATGACTTCGACAAACGATTGTGAAAATAAAAGCCGGGTAAGGATTCTTAATCCAGGTAAAGGAGTGGGTAAATATGTATATATATCTAAGATATAATAAAATACGATAGCTGCTTTAAAAAATAATTGGCGACCTCAAAATTAACATTCTAAATTTCGTGCTGTTCCCCTATATTCACCAATTCTCCCAAATTTGAGATCTTTCTATCGTTATGTAACGCTACTTGAAAAGGGCAACTAAAACTAAAATTAACCAATCATAGATTAGCTGTTCTTGTACATCAAACTTGGTATAAATACAGCTGGCGATTAATCACGTCATTCCTCTGCTGCTTTCGCCTTGCCAAAACATCTCCATTTTACTATGCCCTCCTTTGTTCTTATTCTAAGGTGATGTAACGTGCATACAAAAATATTCTAATTGCTTATGATCTAGAAATATCCAGGCTACTAATAAATGATTTGATTATGTGCAAAAATAAAGCCTGGTGATTATAAAAGATCCGGTTGTTGTTATCTTCATCGGTATGCCTTAACCATCCGCCACGATGGACATCGAAAGCTATTAAGAGTTCGCATTAGGTAAGCGGCGCTGAATCGTGGTGGTTTATGCACTATCGACGAAGTGGATTTAATTCAAAATTCGTGAACTGTAAATTCAATATGCTTATATGAAATTCAGGTTCACTATAAATGCCGGTTCACTTTTCATATTGTTACCACCAAATATTATCGCCCTGTATTATATTCATAGAAATTAAATAATGAAGAATCTGCATACATGTATGTATACTTCTCGCACTGTGATAAAACAACGGTACCTGGAGCCATCCAATTTTGAATGGCGTACGTTTACACCCGAATATGGGCATCTGAAAGCTCAAATTTGGAACTTGTTTTATTATCTATTTCATATTTTGTACAATTTTAACGAATTTTTGATTGACAAACTCAGAAATTTCAAAGCGAGCAATGGCAACACTTTAAGGGAAAAAAAATGTTTCCAGCTCGCGAAACTGTGTATCGGAAATTCTAAAGATATGCTTATTTTAAAATTATTTTGCGACATTGCTGTTGAACTGAATTTTATGGTTTAATTGCGAAGAACACGATATTTAATAAATAAACTTAATCCACAAAATGTCAAATAACAATAACAGCTTTTATTAAAAAAGAATAGATTCTAGCACTTTAAAATTTAAAAATTACGTTCAAAGGGGCGGTTTTTAACGTTTTCTGTGTTACCTTTATTATTAAATATCATTGCTCGCTTTTAAATCGTTTGAGTTTGTTCATCAAAAATACGTTAAAGTTTTACAAAATATGAAATAGATAATAAAACAAATTCCAATTTCGGGCTTCCGGATGCGCATATTCGGGTGGAAATGTACGTTATTCAAAATTATATGGCTCTGGGTACCGTTTTTTATCACATTTTGGTGAAACATATATACATTTATGCAGATTCTTCATTATTTAATTTCTTTAAATATAATACAGGGCTCCAAGACTTGGTGGCAACAGTTTGAAAAGTGATACAGCCGTTTATAGTGATTCAACGCAAAATCGCAAAATGAAAACAATAGTCCTTCAGGGACGTAACATAAAATCTGAAAGCTTTCAGATATTATAACATTAAATGTTTCAGTATTATAACATTAAATCTAACGAAATTTACGAAATAAGTACATGCAGCCGGCATGTTCGTCATACGAAAACCGAATTTGAAATGCAAATAATGCTATTTGCAAATAACTAATGTCAAGTATTAGCTATTGGGCCATCCACTATGAGATTCGCAATAAATGAGAGCTGATAAAGGATGTGGCATTTCTAAGTTAACCAGTTCCTGTTTTTCGGAGAGCGAGAAATAAATTAGCATTTCACTTCGAAGCCAAATTTTCAAATATAACGAAAACTGTATAAAATTTGGTTTTGTTAACTATCATAAACTCTAACCAGACTTTAGCGAATTATCGTGAAGTCTAAAATTATCAGGCTGAGACTTGGGTATAAAGGACTCTTTTTATTATAACTAAAGTAGAACAAAATGCACACCTGGTGCTTACACTCTAAGCCAGAACTTATGGTGAGATTACTTAAAATGAACAGTCAAAACGAAATTAAAATAAGCTAGTAGTCGAGGACTACACAAATCAGTTTAACGCGATGTTGGCTCACGAATATAACTGGCGAGGATATTCAAATATCGGCAGCAAATAATGCAAAGCCGTGAAATACAAGTTATTAGAATTGGAGAGAAGAATAATGTTCATGTACATAGGCAGAAACGTGCTCTGTTTGAGAAATTAAAAACCTCAGCTTAAATATTTAATTAGCGAGGAAACGGAAGGGAGAAGCGACAGTAAAGATACAAAACATAAAATAATTGGTTAATGAAAAATAATAGTAAACCTTACAACTTACTTTTATTGCTAAAGACTCTTTTGAAACTTTAAACAAAGTTAGGTCAACAACAACAACAACAACCAAAAAAAAAAAAAAACATAGCCACGTTTCTCATTTTTACGTCATTTAATACAAGGAACAATCTGTTTCGTACAGATGGTTTAGAAACTTGCCTTTGAGTTTTCTGAAGTATTTTCGCAATGCTATGCTAAACAGAAATGCTGACGCTTCGTATATCAAGACAGAATTTTTTGGGCATAAAATCTGTCAGAATCATATGGCAAATAACAATCATTCTATATTTTGATGGATAAGTAAAAGGGATTTAGATCGTAAAAGGTTAGAAGGACAATCCCCTTAGGAAATGACATTTATGAAACTTTTCAGATAAAGCTGGATTGCAACGAAAAGTATCGACATTTCCTTTAATAGTATTGGTTTCAAAATGTTTCCACTAAATTCGATTAGTATCCTATTTCCTGTCATTCGACCTTAAAAATATACATCGCTGTATAATATTGTTACGAATTAGTTAGGTATTTTTATTAGAATTATAATTGTTTTTATTTCCCAGTGCAATGCAGCGCGTGACATATTTTAAGAGAAAGGTACGCCGGGAAAGTAAAAATCAAGAGCACATGCATTAAACATTGAATAAAAGATTATCTCGGTAACTGATATTTAATTTGGCTAAATGTAATTGTCTAGCCCTAACCGTAATTCTACTCTTTTTGGTTTCAAGAAATTGCTAGAATTGTCTCGCGCGGCTGATTTAAAAAGCTATAAAAGCCGGAGAGAAACATCTCAGCTCAGTTTGCTGTTTAGATAACTGTTGTTGTTGATTGCAAGCTTTCTCTGTGCTTTGGATTGCGTTTTATTTAATGTTTTAATAGCTTAAAATATAGCTACTGATTATATTGCGCGATACTGCTTATTGTACGAATATCTTTGAGGAAAAATCGAGCGTTTTGTTATATTTCTAGAAATAAGAATAAATTTTATTAACTTTGAATGGGCTTGTGCATTCAATCTATTATGAACCCGTCCGCAGGCAACAATATATATATTATATATACATATAAATCTGAAGTCTTTCCGACTTTATCTATTACGCCCAAAGGAGCGTTTTTTTAATTCCATTTGCAGATATGTACACATTTCGAGAGCATTTGGGCTAATGCCCCTATGGGCTGAAGATCTTTAAAAACAGCATATCTTTAGAATTTCGGATAGATAATCACCCATTCTGGAAATAAAAACATTTCATTCCGCACAGTGTGCTGCCACTGCTCTCTTTCAAATCGTTGAGTTTGTTAATGAAAAATTCATTACAGTTTTAAAGTTTTACAAAATATGAAAGACAATTAAAAAAAAATTCCAAATGCAGGCTTCCAGGTGCCCATATTCGGGTGGAGGACTACATTATTAAAAATTGGATGGTTCTAGGTACCGTTGTTTTTTCACAACGCGAGAAACATACTTACATGCATGCAGATTCTTCATTATTTAATTTCTTTAAATATAATACAGGACGATAAAGCAACAATTTGGAATGTGAAACAGCCGTTTATAGTGATTCGACGCAAAATAGCCCTTCTGGGCTAACGCTGCTTTGGGATAATAATTTTAAAAACGCGGGAAATCAAATCGCGGGTTTTTCAGTCAGTAGCCTAGCTTGATGAGCACACCGTTGCATCTGGAGTGCGGGTTAATGGCGGAATGTATAATTTCTTACAAAAGATGATTCTTTGCTCAATGTTTAATTGAAATCCTTTAAACTCATGCTATTATTTATAGTTTTTATAGTTCTAATTGAAAAGCAATAGTGATATTTTTATTAATAGAATAATTGTAAATCAATCAAAACGGATGCTAGCTTTGAAACTTAACTGCAAACTGGCAGAAACATATTTCTTAAGAGGATAGCATTAGATTGTGAATGTTTAGCAGAAAAACGGATTTTTCTATGAAAGTTCATAAACCTATTTAAGAATGGTTTAATATATTGTTACGGATTTCGTATTTATTTAGAATTGTAATTAAATTGTTTTATTTTCCCGTGCAACGCAGAGGATTTTTGAAGAGAAAGCTACGTCGGAAAGGTAAAAATACAAGAGCGCATGCATTTAATATTTAATAAATAAATATCTCGTAATTGCTGTTGCCATCCACAAAAATCGAGGTTTTACCAGAATGTTCTAGTAAATAATTAAAAAGCTTATAAAAGCCGAATTGAAACACCTCATCTCAGTTCTAATTGTAGCTGTTTTAAGCGAACTATTTGTTTACTTAATGCTGTGATTGATTGTAGCGAATTCGCTGTGAGATTGTATTAACTTTCTCTGTTTTTAATTGAGTTCTGTTTAACGTTTGAGATACTGTACGAATATCTCTGAGAAAATATTTCAGTATTTTGTTTTTTTTTCTTGTGAAAAGAATAGCTTTTATTAACTTTTTATCGACTTGTGCATTCAATTCATTACGAACCCGTACGCACGCAAGAATATTTTTCTTTCGCCAGCAACTGAACAGTTGCTCAGCTAAAGAGTTTGCACTCGAGGTGATTCGCTACAGCGTTTACTAACTTCTAGGAGGGCTAGGTTTCTCCGGATCTGATAGTGAAGGGGAGTCGGAAATGCCCGTGTGCAAGCGGGAAGTGAAAGCGAGAAATGAAAGAGTAACATATAAGTGAAGACATTATAAGTTGAAGGATATTATAAGTGAAGGCGTTTTCCGGCTTATTTTAATCGATTCCATTTACAGCATAATGATAAATGCTTAAATATGTGATAAGTTTGGGGACGCCAGGCAATTCGTCGATGGACTCTTACCTGGAGTGTAAGAGAGAAATATAGAAAGAATTTTAAGGAAGATTTTAAAAGGAAGTATTCAAATTTGAAAGATTTTGCAAAATTATAAATACGAACAAAGATAGAATTGAAGTTCGGTACTAAAACTCAGGTTCTGGACTTTATTTGTTTATTTCTTATGTTTGTTTTTCTGCCCAGTCCCATTTTTCGATCATACGGCCGGCTTCTGCCTGCTAGGAGGATCGGAGCTGTGCCTTTATGATGATAATTATAAGTGAAGATTGAAGGATTTATGAAGTTGAAGGATATTATAAGTGAAGACCATCCTTTTAGTAATCAAAGTATTGGGATATTAAAAGAGGTTACAGATGACAGAATCATACTATGTTAGGCCATCAGCTACTACGCCAGCCCGGCATCCGCGGCATATGGAATTATGACATTTTCAATTATCCCGGTATTGTATTACTGTATCAACGGGCGCAACCCCCAGTCCACTTACCTTGCATAAGCCGCCCATATGACTAAAAGGAACACCGGCCAATCCAACCAAAAAGAGGGAGCTAGCAGCCTGGCTGTGCCCCCCCCCGCCAACAAAATCAGCAAAGTTAAACTAGCCCCAGAGAAACGAGCCTAAAATAATAAAATATAATAGAGTTGTTAAAATTAAATAAAACTTGTGACAAACTTCAAACACATACATAGCTCATTCAAAACAAAAACAAAAATAAAAGTGGATCTAGTTCTCAATTCCAATAGTTTGTTGTTGCTTACGCTCACTTGTCTGACGTATAGGCAGCCCAAGTCCACGAAATTCCTCGTGGCAAGGAACGCAAGTTACGCATGTCGCTGGCAACAGCCTTCAGGACCTTACAGGTGATAGTGCGATTTGGCTCAGTTTCGGCCCCAATTTTGATGGAGCGCAACCCGGGGTGGGGTGGGGGCAAAGGTCCGAGGGTCTCCCACCCCTCTCCCCTTCCACCAAACCACACAAGGGGACTATCGGCTAGTCGCATATTTAGAGTGCCGCTATGCCGCACCGACACTGTACGCTTACAAACATCCATGCCTTTTCCGGGATTCGAACCCAGGCCCTTCGGCACGGCAGTCAGCGACGCTAACCATTATACAGGTTGGGCGGCTCCAATAGTCTTCTTATTCATATTGATAACGTTCATTATTTGCCTAGCATATCTTCTTGTCTTTCCATTTTTCCTATTAAAATCTTGCATATGGAACGATTCATACGTTTCCTCGCAGTCCTCGACAAAGTGAGCTGCATCTCCGTAAGAACTACATATTTTGCATAGGCAGTTCACCTGGAGGTGGAATCTGTTTAGATGGGCGGGAACCTACCATGATTGGTAATTATTTGGTTAAGAATCCATATTATTCATAATGGTCATTTTTCAATTATCCCGGTAGTCTTTTGGACAGTCGAGGTAGGTACACATATGCATGGGGCAAGATTCTTCTCATTGTCCATAGCTGTATCATACACTAGCCCAGCGGATCTCAATCGAGGGAAGAGGAATTTCCCCCATAAAAGGGATTTCGTAGGTTCAGGGGAAAATGCTCTCAGTCTTTTATCTACGGGCTAAGTACTTAGGTATTTTTGGAAAGCAGAAGACGTGAAAAAATGAGCAACGCCTTCGCTGGGACTTGAACCACGGACCTCTCCTGCTGACCACTACACCACAAAGGCATACGAAGAAGGCGGAAGAAATACCTTATAAGTATATAAGTATTTTCTTCCTCCATTCCGCGGGCTTTCGTAATGTAACAGGAAGCCCGTCGGCTCAGGTAAACGCGACAACGTTCACTGTTTGGGTTTCCGCGGGTTTCGCTACCCCGGAGTAATAAGAGTTCGATTTTCGAATACATGTTGTCTTATTTTGTATATATGGCATAATCATAGTTCAAAATATCATGTAATTCGTAAAACAAATGCATGAGTCCGAAGAAGATTCGTCATAACTTCACCTGCCAAGCAGGTGAAGTTATGAAGAAAACGAAGAATAAGTGCGCTATTGTTGTTAATTATCCATCCGACACGTAATCGGAAGGTTGGGAGTTCGAATAACAGCGATAGCATTGCGGATTTCTTCACTCTCCTGACATCGAAATATTCTAAATGGACTGCGCAAATATTTAGTTTAGTTTATGAATATAAAAATTACTTTTTTTCAAGTTTTCATATTTATAAACGGTTACTATCAATATTACCCTTAAAAAAGGGGGGGGACTAATTAAATATAAAAACACCAAGAAACACATAAATAGGAATTTTCACTGCATTTTAATAAGGAAAATGCAAAGGTTTGCTTATGAACTATTTATAATATTCTTAATGCAATAACTAACTATTCATACAGTTTTGAAATCATTTTGAGTGATGTTGTACCCTTAATTTTGATATTTGGAAGGCATTCTTAAAAAAAAAAAAAAAAAAAAAAAAAAAAAATTTAAAAAAAAAAAAAAAAAAAAAAAAAAAAAAAAAAAAACGCAACCATTGTTTGTCTCGGATATCTTCAGAGAACTGTTTTGGCTCCTGAAGAAGAAGATCTTGTCTGATTTCCCTCAAAATCGATAGAAATGTTCAAAATCTGTGTCAAATACATAATGCGTATAATGCCAATGCGTAATAATACCAATAAGACTGCTCTTTCTTTGGTATTATTATGCCAAATTAAGACTGGCCTTATTTTAAATGGTTGACTGAAATCCAAACTAACCTGTTCGGTGACTTAACTCATCATTTAGCGACATATCTTCTGTCACTTGGCAATTTTTATAATCTATTTTGACCATATTTGGGGATTTTACTTTAATTTAAATAATTAATTTTATGATCATCTGATCATATTAACTGAATTTTTGATCCCAGTAAGGAATGTATTTTCCGTGTTTTCATATACAAATGGGCGAGACTTTGGAATTTCGATAACAATATTCGAATGGTAACATTAACTGCGTTCCCATTAAGCGGCGTGTATTGCACATGCATTAGCGAAAATGGCTCAATACTATGAGACAACCAATAGAAACAAAGGAAAATAAATTGAATGGTTTCAGATTTTAAATTAAGTCTAAAGGGGCTCTTTTTTTTAACATTTTGTGTGTTACCTTTATTTATTAAATATCATGTTCGTCGCACTTAAACGCTAAAATTCAGTTCAACAGCAATATCGCAAAATAATTTTAAAATGAGCATATCTTTAGAATTTCCGATACACAGTTCCGTGCACTAGAGATAAAAAGCTTTTTTTAATATTAATAAAAAAGTGTTGCCATGGCTGTCTTTTAAATCGTTGAGTTTGTTCATCAAAAATGCGTTAAAGTTTTACAAAATAGGAAATAGATAATCAAACAAATTCCAAATTCGGGCTTCCAGATGCGCATATTCGGGTGGAAACGTACGTTATTCAAAATTGGATGGCTCTAGGTACCGTTCTTTTATCACATTTGGGAGAAATATACATATATTTACGCAGATTATTCATTATTTAATTTCTTTAAATATAATATAGGGCGATAACATTTGGTGGCAACAATTTGAAAAGTGAATCGGACATTTAGAGTGAATCCTCGCAAAACGAAAACAATAGTCCTTCAGGGACAAAGCACCTTTGGACTAAAAACATGAAGTGCTAAAGTACAAATGACAAATATGTATAAATAAAAATGATGCAAAGGAACTATAGTAGAATATAGTACAATTGTAATTATGCAATACATATATGAAACTTATATACAATAAGTTAAGTACGACACATATATTAACAAGAGTATAGAAGATAACATAAATTTTTGAAAAATTCCGAAATAATTAGGCAGCAATATATTATAAATTATTCTTAGCTAGCTAACATAGGGTAAGTGGCGTTTCTGTATAAAATAGTCGAAACAATACTAGTGTGATGCTAAAAATTAGAAGAATACATATTTTCTGCATTGTTCCAGTATCTACAAGGGACAGTTTAGAATTAGTGACATATACCAAAAGATGCAAATATAAAGCTTAGGGAAAAGCGGGAAATGCTGTAATATAGTATATGACACAAATTTATATATAAATGCAATTAGAAATGTGATATACGTCAAAGATGCTTAACTGCATATATAAATACAACTACAAACTTTCACAAAAGGCAGTTTTTCTTACGGTTTCTAAATATTGATACAGCCCTGATTAAAAGTAAACTTTCTGAATGAGATTTTAATAATAAGATCTATAATCTATTCTTAATAAAATTACGTGAAATATTTCTAAAATATAGCGAAACTTTATTTTTAAGAAATTAATAATAAAAAAAATGACAAACATTTTATCTCACACAAGTCTTCGTACACTGAAATATTTTTGGATAAAATCAAAATTAGAATGATCGTTTGTCGCTTTTTTTAATTTTTGCGTTGTGGGGGCATTTAAAAAAACGTTTGCTTTAATTTTTTATTGTTTACTTCAGAATATTCTATTTATTATTGAAAAATGGGTCGCAGTCGTAAAGAAATTACAAACGGCATTCGAAAATTGATAATTTTTCAACATGGTAGTGGTAAATCACTTCGAAATATCGCTAAATTAGTTAATTTATCCCATTCTACAGTGCAGTATGTGATAAAACGCTTTGAACAAGAAAATCGGATTGAAAACAAGGTAAGAAAAGGTCGATCGAGAAAGTTAAGTAAACGTGATTGAGTGATTTCTTATTAGAAAATTTGTGAAAACCCCACGTTTGAATGCTGTAAAAGTTTCTGCAGAATTTAATGCAAAGTTTTCTACTTCAATTTCACCTGAAACTGTTTGACGAGTTCTCAGAGAAGCTGGATTACATGGGCGTTCTGGCCGCAAAAAATTTTTTTGTTAGTGAGAAAAACAGAAAGCTTAGGCTTTTATTAGTCGGAACAGTTAAGCATGGCGGTGGAGGTGTTCTTGTGTGGGAGTGCATAACAGCATCAGGACTAATGAATCATTCTCTTTATTGAAATATTGTAAGAGACAATTTAAAATTATCAGCCCAAAATTTGGGTATTGAAAACAACTTTATTTTTTATCAAGATAACGATCCTAAGCATACGGCTCTCAATGTACGCCTGTGGTGTCTCTATAATTGTCCACAACTGAAAACATCACCTCAGTCGCCAGATTTAAACCCCATAGAACACATTTGGAAAGAACTGGAGGTTAGAATGCGAAAACACGACAACAAAACGAAAAGTGAACTCAAAACAGTCATGATGGAAAAATGGAAGAACATTGATGCAGAAAAAAAAAACTAGTAAAATTTATTCCCAGACGTTTAAAAGCTGTTGCGGATGCTAAAGGATATCCTACTAAATATTAATTTAAAGAAAAATGAAAACATTTACTAATATGTCAAGATTTTTTCGAAGTGTACGAAGACTTTTGTGAGATAAAATGTTTATCCTGTTTTGATTATTAATTTCTTAAAAGTAAAGTTTCCCTATATTTAAAAAATATTTCATGCAATTTCGTTACGAATAGATTATAGATCTTATTATTAAAATCTCTTTCAGAAAGTTTACTTTTAATTAATGGATAGAGCTCTATTTCAATGAAAATCATAAGTGTACGAAGACTTTTGGGAGCCTACTGTATATATATTTATATACTTTGCTGCGGCCGATTGCAATCAAAATACGAGGTTTACACCTACATGTTATAGCAGCCCTATATACAAAATTTCAACGTTCAACTCGTGTTTGAGTTATGCGAAATATATACTTTCGTACAGACGCCGCAAAAAAATCTCTTCAGAATCCATTTTAAATCAGTTTTATAATTTTTTTTGGGGAAAAAGAATCTTTTATTCTGTCCTTACATACAAATATCTCGCAAAAACATCGTTAAATTGCATTCCATGGCTGTCAAAAGGGATATTTCTTTGAAATATGATCCCCGAAATATTTTGTGATTAAGATACTTCCTTTTTACTTCGTACAAGGAAATAAAATTAGCTAATAAATCACTATTTATGTGGAACATACTTAAGTAGCTTACTTTTTCAAGTTTTCCTTCATATGGAAGAATCATGCTTGTTGCCCCGTAGTAGATCATGTAACGAATATCCGAAATCTCTATAATTTGTTGCAGATTAATAATACCTAGCCATCTCGAATCAGAGGATGTCATACCATGGTCGGATACCACTACCATATTAACCTGAGAAAATAAGAAGAGAACATGAAAATTGCCATTTGAAGTCTGCATCTTATAATCTGATACTTCAAAGAAGAATTTACCATTAAAAGTTTTAAAAAAGTATAAAAGACATTGTTCTACACCAATTACGTGATTTTGGGTGTTAAAAAAATTCTTTTAATTGCAACAAAGCTACAAAAATTCAGAAAACTACCAATTGGATATATTATAAAATAAATATATTTCAATTTACATTAATTGCATACATTTTTTAAGAAGTAAAACGAAGAAAATTAAATTATTAAGAAGCTCGTTCATTTCTTTTGAACTGCTTACTTTTTGAACCAATAAGAATAGATTAAATTTGAAATATATACTTTTTTTTAACTAGAAGAAACATATGCCAATTTAAAATGCAAAATTAAGTAGTAAATTTGAAATAAAACCGTTGATTCGGAGTCTTTCGTTTCTCTTCTGATGAACATCTTTGTTCGGAACAAAACGTGAACGAACACTGCCATCTATTGAGAAAAATAATAATGAAATGCGAGAAACTTAAGATACTAGAATTTTGAAAACGAAGCTTCCTCAGAGAATTACCGGCTTCTCAGTTTTTGATGAAACATTAACTACGTCGATATAATGTTTTCAGGACGCCAGTTTGTTTAGGTTTTCCTTTTATTTTCACAAGAAATTTTGCAAGATGGAATAAGATAAGAAAACTTGGACAGGAGACAAGCTACTGGCGCCATCTGTTGATGAAATCAGAACCAAAACATAATTTCTTTAAAGTCTGAAAGATGGATTGGAATTAGGGTCGTTAACTAGAACAGAAAGATTTTTTTGAATATGAAATGCCTCTAGAAAATGCAGTTCACCCATGGAAGATGTTTTCTGAATAATTTTGGCAGCAGAAAAATTGAAAGTCTGATTTTCGGACCAACAATGCTGGGCAACAGAAGACTTCTGTGTTTCCTTTTTCCTAGCATATGCCTCAAGTTCCTTAACGCGAAATTTTAAGGCTCTCCTAGTTTGGCCAATGTAAATTAAACCACACTGGCAAGGAATCCTGTAAACACTCCAAGAATTCATATCCGGAATGGGGTCCTTGAGTATGAAACTCGGAATTTTATTGATGGGAGAATAAACGACCCGAAAGTTAAATTTCTGTAAAATACGTGCAGCTTTATAGCTAATTGATGAAAAGAAGGGAATGACAACAGAATTTTTATAATCTCCTAAAAGAAGAGTCTGCCTTTCGGTGTGTTGAGAGAATTTTTTAACTGCCTGATTAATAATGTTGAGTGAAAAGCCCCTGTCAATAGCTATTGCTTTTAAATAATTTAGTTCTTCATCGAGCGATAGTCTGGAGGAGCAAACTTCAAGATCACGGTAAACATAGCAAAAAAAGGAACCTAACTTTCGTTTAGTCCCTCGGATGACATGATTTGAAGTGTGGTGGAAGGCAAACCGATGAAGGTTTACGGTCAACCTGTCAGGACTGTGTGTTCGGTGCATATTCTTGCAAAACATCTTCGTGACAGTTTAAAGTCCTGATCTTGAACAGGGAGCTGAATGCAGCTATGTTCTCTGATAGAATACTGTGAATAAGTGGTAGAAGAACTGCTTTTGAAAGGGATTTAAAATAATCTTTAATTAGACCCCAATTATTTACAGCCACTTCCCAACTCGGAGGGATAAAGAAAATAAAGATCGCGCTTGGGTCTAATATGAACAATCAAAGTAATTTAAACTAAAGCTAATTAGAAAGTAAATCGTCGTTGCTCACAGAGCTATGAACACGAGGTTGGCCTCTAAACTAAATGGTGCGTAACAAGATTTAACTAATACTGACGCACTTAGAATTACTTCAATGAGTGAAAACGTAGCAGCGCTACGGCTTAGAATTTAAATACTAGCTGGTCAGGCGAACCTTGAGTAGAGTAACAGTGGTCTGAGACTAAAAGCTCTCTCACACGGAAAGGTTTCTACCTTTCGTTGAAATATTACTTGGCTCCACTTCAAATTAGCATAAATCTGAAACGCGCGCTTATTCTAACGGGAAGTTGAAATGAGAACAGATAGAAAGAGTGAAATTAAAATAAAACTTTGTTAGTTTAACTAAAACCTTACAAACCGTAGTATTGAAGTTGGACGTGCTACGTGTGACCAGAATGTCGAGAAAGGGAAGATGTTTTCCAAGAATATGCACCGAACACACAGTCCTGACACTGGCACCCGAAGAAAAATGAGAAGATGGCCTGAAAGACAAGAAGAGGAACCTGAGATACCTGGAGTACCTGTGCAGAACCCTAAGATACCACCTCCTGCCCTAGAAGGATTTGGCTACATTGTACAAACCATGCGGGCAGCCAGGAAGCCAGCGGAAAGTTTTGACGGCAAGTCAGCCGTTATTAATTTCCTGGAAAGCTAGACGCCCACTTCATGTTATATCCAGGTCACGAATTTCAGAAAGTCACTCTTGCCACCAGCGCTTTGAAGGGCCAAGCTCTAAATTGGTTCAAGTGTATTGGAAAGAATCTCTTGGGGGAACCGAGAAGCCTCACATACACTTATGAAAATTTTAAAAATTCCTTGGTGAAAGCATTTCCTATAGTACGAGATCGAGCCAGACTGGAGGCGGAATATTTTAGCCGTTATCGGGAAAAGATAGAAGATTTGTCAAATTTTATCTTGAGAAAAATTCACTTTTTCAAGCTTTTGTATGGAAGTCGCCCGGATCCTGAAATTATTCAAATTATACTTCCTAGGCTACTGCCTCAAGTTCAAGATTTTATCGAGCTAAGAAACCTATACGAGCTCGCCGTACAATTTGAAAGCCGAAGAACGGCAGACAACGAACGACGTCACCAATTTGAGCGAAGAAGTCACTGGAGTACGCCAAGACCCCAGCAGAAGCAACAACAGGAACCAGCAACAATGGCAACGAAAGGCCAGAAAAAGAAAGCCCTTCCCCTCAACAAAGTAGAAGAAACAAGAAACGGAAAATCACCAAAGGAGGTGGATTCAAAAGAAAGAGCTCTGAGAATACAAGTTCAACAATTAACGAAAGACCCAAGCACAATGGACAAGGCCAACCCAAAGTAGCCAAGAGGACAGCAGAAACATTGGAAAGGAGCCTGAGAAGCAAGCAGCCCCGGTTGCAGCCTGAGGATCAACGTCCGGAATACAGCAGGAGCCCGGAGCAGCGACGAACAAGGGCCCAGTAGCAAAGGACCCAGCCGAACAAACGGCGAGCGGATCACCTTCCTCCCCAGCGCAAGTACCCCAGGATGGAAAGAAGGATACATAAAAGAAAGGCGGAGGAACAACAAGAGGGCAACGGGCAGCAACCAAAGACTGGTCCAAGCTACAGTCTATCCAACTTTCAATGATTGGGCTAAGAAAAGAATGGATGGCTACAACAAGATAAGTAGTATTTCTTATTCCAACGTTTAGTTAATTTTCGAGTGTTACTGCAAGTTGCAGGGTCGATTTTACCTCAAGCGAGGTTGAGTTTTACGCCAAGTGGGCGATAAATTCTTATCTTGAAAGAAAAATGTTTTTGTTTAAAAATTGTGATAATAAAAATATAAATAAAACTGCAGACTTAAAATTACTTAATGTTTGTAAAGTAGATTCTGAAGCATTGTAAATAGATTAATTTTGTAAAAGCAATGAATTGCTGAAAAAAAATTAAATGATTTTGTATTATGCTTTGTCGAAAGACTTGTAAATTTCTAGAATGAAAAGTCGGTAGAAGGAAAAACACGATTTAGTCTACAGAATATTATTTCAGTGTAATGCGATGTTTCAGAAAAGAACTTTGAAAAAAAGAATATGAAGCACTTGCTGAATGTGAATCACTTACTGTAAACTTAGAAATTTAACGTACTTATTGTATCTTGTGATTTGTATGCAATGACATAAAAAGTTAAAAGTTAAAATTGTTAAAAGTTTTATAAAATGTAACAAAATGGAATTATGCCATCAATGCACGTTAGGTGCAAGGTTAAATTTTGAATGAAGCATTCTTTGTGCAAACTACGAATTGTATGCATGAAAAGGCGAGATAGAATTAAAAGAATGCAAGTATTAGTAGGCTCTCCACCAAATGCACTTAAAGTGATAGACATGAAGTTAGTTAGAACCTCAGGTTTAGCTGGTTATAGGGCGTCTTTTGAGGTCTCGTTATGTTAAGTTCTAACTAATGTTAGTCGATTGTAGGTGGTAGAGTTGAACACTTTCCGAACAAAAAAAAAACCCGCTATTGCGGTTCGCTTTTCCTCCAACACCGGTGGAGAGCATTGGGGGAAGAATTTAATTTTGCTTGAATGATAATGTGTGTGTGAGAATTTACACGGGTAAGAAAAGAAGCCTGTTACCTAGAACTTAGTGTTATCATGTTATACTAAAATTTCTTTCCTTCCAGATTTTGCTGGAAGTACTAAGATGAAACCAAAGTAGTACTGAAAACAGATGAAGATGTATGTACAAATCAAGTTTTCGTCTGTGAATGGCCAAGAAATTCTATTTTTCTCTAAAGGTTGGTCTAAGTTTAGAAGAGTTAAATTTTGAGGATTTTCTAGAATTGCAAGTTTGAACATGGTCCGTTTGGACCACAGTAATTGAACTTTTGCCAATTCTGGCGGGAAGTATGTAAGGTTTTAGTTTAAACTAACAAAGTTTTATTTTAATTTGCCTTTTTCTGTCTGTTCTCATTTCAACTTCCCGTTAGAATAAGCGCATGTTTCAGCTTTATGCTAATTTGAAGTGGAGCCAAGTTGCTATTTAAGCGAGAGGTAGGAACCTCTCAGTGTGAGAGAGCTTTTAGTCTCAGACCACTGCTACTCTATTCGACGTTCGCCTGACCAGCTAGTATTTGAAGTCAAAACCTTAGCGCTGTTACGCTATTACTTATTGAAGTAAATTTAAGTGCGTCACTATTAGCTAAATCTTGCTACACACCATTTAACATAGAGGCCAACCTCGCGTTTATAGCTCTGTGAGCAAGGACTACTTAAATTTCTACTTAACCTTAGCTTAAATTATTTGATTGTTCAGCTTAGACCCAAGTGCGGTCATTATTTACTGTATCCCTCCCGAGTTGGGAAGTGGCTGTATATAATTTTGGTTTAATAAAAGAGGATTTTGAATCCTTCTCAAGTGCAGTTCTTCTACCACTTAACCACAGTTTTCTACCACAGAACATAGCTGCATTCAGCTCCCTGTTCAAGATCAGGACTAAGTTTAATTCACGAATATGTTCGTCAAGAATATGCACCGAACACTCAGTCCTGACAAAGTGAACTGAATAGCAGGATCAATGGAATTTTTTGTTGAAAGAACTTTATTTAAATCATCTTTATTACCTTCAAACAGGGTAAAAGTATCGTCTACGAAGCGGAACCATACCGGGAAGTTTAATATTGATTCTTAATAATGCATATAGACATCAGCCAGGATGGGACTGAGGGGGCTTCCCATGGCTAAACCCTCAGTTTGCTTGTAATATTTATTTTGCAAAACAAAATGCGTTTGTTTCAAACAGAGTTGAGTGAGAGAAATTAGCTCATCAATTTCGATGCAATAGAAATTAAATTCGCGAAACCTGGTTTCTAGACATCTTAATGCACCCTCCACTGGAACATTGGTGAATAATGATTTTACATCAAAAGAAACCATGAGTAAATTTCTAGGAGAAATGTTTTTAACCTTTTTTTACAAACTCTATTGAAATTTTTATGGTGTAAATGTTATTGTCTAATAGAGTTGAAAATCTAGAAACTAAATATTTAGCTAACGGATACGAGGCAGTACCTAAATTTGATACAATAGGGCGCAAAGAATACCACTTTTATGAATTTTGGGAAGAGCATATAATCTGGCACAATTCGGAACAGATGGGATAAGCGAATTTTTAAGTTGCTTGAAAGGATTTGTGAAGATTTGATCGCAGTTTTTATTTTTGACAGGTGCGAAGGTGAAGGATCTTTAGAGATCGGATTATGTGGTCCTTCGTTTAAGAGTTTAGTGACACCATCGATGTAAGTGTTCTTATCCATGACGACTATCTGGCCACCTTTGTCGGCCTTTGAAATGATAATATCCGGGTTAGAATGAATTTTGCGCATTGTGGCTCTTTCTCTTGCAGTTAGATGTGGTTTCAAAGGTTTATTGTTGAATTTCACAATATGAGGGACAAGATGCCTGATCATTTCTTTCTGTGAATCTGAAACTTTACTGAATTTGAAAGCTTTTTCCATAGGAGCCAAAATCTTTCGAATCGAGGGTTTAGAGGTTTGTGAGAAGTTAAAATTATATTTTAGAATTCTTTCTTGTTCTTCTGATAAACTAACATTAGAAATATTAGTTATTGGCTTAATGTTTACAATGGGAAGAGTCTTTGGACTACTTGAACTGGAAGACTGTAAAAGAAGTTTTTCGAATTTAACTGCAAGGGTGTTTTTATGACGGTTAACTGCATTCTCCGTTCTAGACCAAGACTTTTGTTCAAGGGCAGTGAATTTTGGATATGAATTAGCGAGTTCCAGATGAAGCTTATAGAGCTCATGTTCAATTTTTGGATAACTGTTGATGTGTATCCCTTATGATGGACCGAAGTAAGGCTAGCTTGCAGTTTAACATAATTCTTGAAACGCTACTGGAAGATTTTTGATAAGATTTGATTTGAATATAATTGGGGATCAATTCTTTACATTTACACTTCAGTAAAAAGTCAAGATGTTTCAGGAATTTCTGTCGCTTCAGGCGTAATTTAGTGAAACGATTAATGGAGGAAGGCATGACAAACAATGCAGAAAATCAAACCAATAATAAAGCACGAAACTCATACAATCACAAATGGCAGTTACACCACGTGCAAAAAAGGCAAAAGATAAGCCTGTTTGGGGCTTCTACACTGGTTATCATAAATTAAGGAAAAATCACAAAAATAGCGATAACTCCATCAAAATTAAGCCAAACCGTGTAAAATTTGAATATGTTGTCAAGTAAGAGTAGCTGAGTAAAACAGCAATATGCAAATTAGGGGCGCTGCACTCGGAATACATCATCTGCGAAGAGCATAAAAGTCCATGTTTGAGAGGAAGCCCACGTATTTCACTGTGATAGTGACATCAGAAATCTGAGATAGGCAATCCGTAACAATGACCTCCAAGCATGATTTGTCCGCAGAACTACGAAGAAGAGCCATTGGGAGACTAGAGGCATGACAAAGTCAAACAGAAGTGGCCAAATGGCTAAATGTGAGTCCTTTTGTGGTTCATAGACTTTGGAGACAATTTCAAACTACAGATTCGGCATCTAGGAGGTTCAGCCAAGGACGGCCGATTGCCACGATGAGCGCCGATGCCCGATATTTGACATTATGTGCACGGAGGAACAGAACCGCTACACCGACTCTTCTTAGATCCTCCCTTGCTTCAGCCACTGGAAGGTTGGTGTCAACGTCAACTGTGCCTAGAGAGCTTCACGAAGGTGGTCTGTAGGCGAGGCGACCAGCCATTTGCGTGCCGCTCACGTCACGCTATAGGAGAGACCGTTTGCAGTGAGCACGACAACATGTCCACTGGACGCCTGATCCATGGAGAGCTCTTCTCTTTACGGATGAGTCCAGGTTTAGTCTAGAAAGCGATAGTAGGATATGGAGAGAACCTGGAAGCGTTATCATCCATCAAACATCCATGAAAGAGATGCATACGGAAGAGGCAGTGTCTGTGTTTGGGGTGGCATCTCTTTGGGTGGACGCACAGATCTCCATGTCTTTCCAAGGGGAACCGTGAATGCTCAGATTTATACCGATAACATCCTTGAAACTCATGTGCGCCCATCTGCCGGGACAATAGGTGATGCTTTCCTGTTACAGGACGACAATGCAAGACCACACAGGGCTCGCACGGTAGATGATTATCTTCAACAGGAAACAATTATACGAATGGGAGTGGCTAGCTCGATCTCCGGACTTGAATCCCATTGAGCACGTTTGGGATGCTTCAGGGAGACGTCTTGCTGCTCTCAATCCGCACCCTCAGACCCTTGCCGCCCTTGCAACTGCTTTGCAAGAACAATGGCTCTCGCTTCCTATGGAACTGATAGACCGCATAATTGAAAGCATCACACATCGCTGTATGTGTTGTATTGCTTCTAGGGGCGATCTTATTCCATATTGAAGGTATTTTTCCTATAGCAAACTGACACCTTCGATTTGTTCATTTGATACATGTGCTAATTTCAATACTACCTAATTGTCTGGGAATTTCTTTTTATTCTATTTGATACCTTACTATGTGTTGTATATTGTGGGTAAGTTTCATAAAATTCTACATGTAACTTCTTCAATAATCGTGATTTTTCCTTAATTTATGATAACCAGTGTATAATTAAGCCTGTTTGGGGCTTATTATATATATATGCTTGGGGCTATTAGATCTTTCATTTGATAGTTCAGTTCTTGATCAGCTCTTGATAAGTAACTGATTACAGTTCTTGATAAGAGCCAGTGGCCGTTTCATTCTCACTATCCTCTTTGGCCAGTCTATCAGCGACCTCATTACCACCAATGTTAACATATGATGGGATCCACTTGAGGTGGACGTCGTGGGTCTGAGAGATCTTCCTCAATTTCAGTAGAATAGATACGCTAGATTCATCGTTTGCGGAGGACCAGCCACTAAGATTTTGTAGTACACTGCAGCTATCCGATAAATCCATACTTCCCCCAAATCACAATCATAAGATATGATAGCATCAAGTCCTACATCAAGCCTAGTCTAATCCTTCCCAAACGAACCACATGATGACAATTTTATGACCATTTTGTCCGTTTCTATCCATCTGTTTTGTTGATCGTTTCTTAACGATAGTTCGCCACGGATGCCTGGAATTCTTGTTTTCTGAAATGCGAGTTTTGAACATTGTGTTTAACGCGCAGATGACGTTTCGTTTCATATTTGTTAGTGGTAACCCTTGCAAATGTATGCATGGATTTCAGTTAGGCCCTTTGATTTGAGTTCAAATGTGATAATCTTTAATGCAACACAAGCATATCCCTGAGTATTCGAGGAGAAATACCATGATATTCCAGGAAAATTTCTAATCTATCAATCATGTACTGGACTATACATGACATATTTGAATATCTGCCTGTTATCGCATGCCAGGAATATTGCTAGAAAAGATATTCTTTACATGTTCCAGGAATATTCCGAAAATTTAGACTATTAACAAAAAGTAAATCTGTTATTTTGTCACTATCTGAAATTTTTCTTCTAACCTCTATGAAGAAACTGTTATAACCTAATCTTTTAGAAAGCTTGGTGTACTTTGAAGAATACACGGAAGATATTCTTAGATATTAGATATAGTGTAGAAGAATATTCCTATAAAACATACCGTGAATGTTCCAGGCATATTCTTTCCAATTGATTAGAAGAATATACCGAATTCGGATATGCTTAGAACGTTTTAGGAATGTTCTCGGAAAGTCTTGAAATATTTCCTGGAAATATGATTCGAATATTCCAAATGAAAATGCTTTGTGGAGTGCAGCACAAAAAACCTACAATTAGAGGAATCACTTCAATTGCCTTTACTAATCCTTTCAAATATTGCCATCTTAAAATGTTCTCAAAATTTTTATTAAAATTCATTTTGGATATAGACTGAGATTTATTATCTCACTAATTTACTTGCTGACATCTGTAACAAAAGCATCCATATTTGTCTGTCAGAAAAGTGGAAACCGTGGTTCTGTAGTGAACACATTCTAGTGAAAGTATACCAGATTTAACATTGTAAGTAATGAAAACTTTCAGCATGAACATAAACTTTCACAAACAATTTCGAGCACTGCTTACCTACAAATAATAATCACTTTTTGAAAGTGAAAGGAAAGTAATGCGATGGAGGCTCGACGATCTCAATGTTATTTTGAATCTCTAAGGGATTATAGGCGAATGTTCATGGGCTTTACTTTATCAGAAGTATTCAGAAGGATAGTTTAAAAATTCTAGAACATGCAACTTTTATATAACATTGTTAATGAAAGAATTAAGGATAAAACTAAGTTAAATGTATCGCCGAAAGTATAAGGATTAAACGCATAGAATGTTAGCAAAATTCAGACATTTTCTGTACTTCAAACTAATGATTATTAATCCATAGATGAAGAAGAGAAAGCCAAGACAAAGCTTGTTAATTTGCCTCCGCTCTCAAAGCAGTCACTCGGGCATATTAATGAATGAAACGAAGAACACGGAATACTTGTTCTCTGTGTCGAACTTTTATCCATTTCTAACGAATTTCATTTCTTTATTACGTTGAATCTCAATAGACGTAAAAGACATACTTACTGATTGCAAAAGGAAACTAGCTACTCTGCGGGGAATAAGATATCTCGCCTGAAGCTCGATTTAGAGCTTCAGTATCTGCCATGATCAATTTTAACAAAAGAATGATAATTAAGAGAACAGAGAAACTTTTGCATGAACTGAAATAGTACCTCATAAAATTAAGATGCTGAAAATGGTGCTATAAGGAGGTAGTGGATCTGAAGGGAATAATTTCGAATAATATGAAAAAATTAAATTTTTCTCTAGTGCGTAATTAGGTGCATGTTAAATACTCAGTACCACAATACAGTATTTTTACACTCAGTTAAAGGGAATATTAAGTTTTAATACGTTTTTGTAAGCAAAAAAAAATTAGTTGTTCCTCTGAGATAAACATTGGCTAATAAAAATAAGTTTATCTAGAATATATAATACAATATTTTGTTCTGTCAACATATTACAAAATAAAAGTCATTCATTGCCTCAAATTTTCTGCTATTTTTTTAACCTTCAGAAATACACTGTGAAAAATAAATCAATAGATGAAATGTAAGATTCACCAATCTTTTCAATCAACGGTTGTAAACAGCATACTAAAAAAATAAATTACAGGCAATAATGATAAACATTTTGCATAAAAACGAAAAAATTAATTTCTATTTTTTTGAAGTAATATTTTATAACACCTTGTAGGGAATTATTAAAAAAAAACAATTTAATTTAATTTGAAATTCCTTTCTTTTATAAGCTTTCATTCCCCTAATTGTCAATGCCAGAATATTTAAATTTGGTAGCTCGCATGAAGTAATGCAAATTAAAGTTTAAGTATCAAGTTCTGGACGGAGAAGTTAGAGAGTGTGGGCAACCTTTGTGTTTGTTGTAGCGTGAGCTTCGGCTTAGCATTTATTGCTGGTTGAACGTTAAGTAATTTTAACTCTACATACACTCTTTTAATTAATTTTAACTCTACATACACGCTGTTCAGCTCCGAATGCGTCAGAGGTTTCTTATGCAGTCAATAAATCTTTTAAAAATTTGTAGATTTGTTCCTGTTTTTATTGTTTTACTTTCCTTATATCTTGGCCTTTAGTACTTTTCTTTTAGATAACGTATAAGATATTTTCTCCCTCCTTTCCGCATCGTTTCGTGATGTAACTGGAAGCATGTTCGACGCGTATTAGAGAGGTCTGGCTTTCGAGTCACGGTGAGGGCAATGTACATTTTTCACGTCTCCTGCTTCAAAATAACCTAAAGACTCTAGAAATTTTTATCAATGCATTTTCCCCCAGTTCTCATTTATCTCAATTATGTTAGCAACCGCCTTTAGTAGCACAGCAAACAGAAAACTGATCTTTACCAACGCTAAACGTGAAATAATTTTAGCTATGACCATTCTATAATAAGGACGATACGACATTAATACGAGATAATTTCCTATTAAAAATCTCTAGGAAGGCATCCTTTCGCTGAGACACATACCCTCGAGTTTTCTTAGGCATTTCAAGCTTTTTTTCAATAACATTTTGAATGAATGATATATTACCCTTTTTTACATGTGTGAAAAAACATGGATGGTGGTGGTGAAGGAGGGAGGAGGAAAAGAAGAGCCTAATAGGCATAGTCCTACACCTAAGGACTTTTGCTAGGACTAAGGCATGGGACTAGTAATAGGAATAGGCCTAGGCATAGGACTAGTTATAGGAATAGGCCTCAACATAGGTCTAGTCCTAGGAATAGGCGTAGGAGTAGGCCTAATACTAGGAATCTGCCAACATATAGGATTAGGTTTTGGCAAATGATCATCCTCTAAGCAACCTATTGCTAGGCCTTGAACTAGGACTATGCCATGCCTATTTCTAGGACTAGTTATATGCCTAGGATTATGCCTATGCTTAGTCCTAGGTTTATTCTTATGCCTAGAACTGTGCCTATTTCTATTCCTAGGACTATGCCTATTGTTATACCTAGTCCTATTCCTAGTCCTATTCCTAAGCTTTTTCCTAGTTCTAGGACTATGCTTATGCCTAGGACTATACTTATGCCTATTCCTATGCCCATTCCCAGGACTACTCCTATTCCTTTTTCTTGAACTAAAATAGTACCACATAAAATTAAGATGCGGAAAAATGGTGCTTTAAGGAGGTAATGTCTTAAAGGAATAATTTCAAGTACTATGAATAAAATAAATTTTCCTCTAGTGTGAATTAGAAGTAAATGTTTGACTCCTTTCAAACTTCGAAGTTTTCTGCTTGCATAAATGACCAGCGTTGTCTTCCAAATTGTTGGGTCCATATTGCAAGTCAACAACACAGGGTCTTATTCCTTCAGTGTCTTTAAACCAAATGCTGTTTCACTTTATTTAATTACATTTTATTTAAATTTATCTTCTGATAATGTTCTGTAACGCAGTCCAGTTTCGTCTGTGTTATAAATTTCGCGTGGCTCGCATTCATTTAACAGCTTAAATAAAATGGCTTATATCGAGTTATCAGAGCAACATGATGACCCCCTTCTTCCTTCTTACCGTGCAATTTCTGACGCATAATGTTGGATTTCACTTTCTACAACATCCGAGCCATATGTCAATCGATTTAAAATTTTCTCCTAGAATTTAGTGAATTAGTGAAAAAAGCTTTAAAAACAGAATTTTTTTTTAGCTTTACAGTTTGAAACCTTTCTAGAAAAGCAATTTCAACGTCTCTCGATTTCCCGTCTTTTTTCTGTGCTTCCTTGAGACAGTTACATTTTTTATTAGTTCTTCGTTAGTTATAATTTCTTCTTTAAGTAAACTGTTCAGTGCTGTTTAGAAAATTCTCAGTTTAAATATAGGCCCTAGTTGCAGTAACCAAAAACATTAAAATCTTTTAACATTTTCTTCAACCTTTCAAGTCTTTTCACTTGACATTTCGACAAAAGCATATTGAAAAAGAAATTCTTCCTATGTATTCCTAAAATATTCAAAGTTTAAAATTTACGTTTCTAACCAGCTGAAAGATTGCCCTTTGTCTGTTTAGTCGATTTGTCACTTCATGATTACAAAGCATGACCAATGTTTTCCTTGTTTTTTCTGCAGTCTACAGTTACCAATTCCTTTCCATTTAAAGATACTTAATGTACGTTAATGGTTAATTGCGCGAACTTTATATCTCTCTGTGAATATAATGTAACTATCAGAAGTGAAGAATTTACAGCGTGGAAACTTTAAAAGCTGGGATACAGAATATGCCCTTTCACCTCCTATCATTCGAGAAGCAATGGTGCTACAGAACTCTTTTTGTCAACCTTAAGATAAGGAAATTCTGCCGTCATTGCGGTCTAAGAACTCTGACTACAACATCACACATGAACATGAACTGGGGTTAGGAAGAGTTCGGCCAAACCCGTTTTATTGAAGCGTTACTTACCTGAACGATAAAGGCACGGCCCACAACACATGAAATGAATGAACTACGAAAAGCTTTGAAAGGTACAATTAAGTTATTCTGACATCGAAGAATAAGAATTTTCCCAATGTGAATTTAATAAGCAGTGGAGATAAATAAACGACGGTTTTTCATTTAATTAGTATGTATTTGCTTTAGTTCCCAGAAATTTGAGCGTAATAAGCAGCTGAGTTTATTAATCAGTGAATTTAATAAGCGGCGGGTATAGTATATATATTTCTGAGATCAAATCATTTTTTAATCGACAATTTAACTTTCGCAATGTTTTCACTTTGTATGACATCATTGCTAAAAATTGGATTTTAAAATATAAAAGTGGAACACAATTTAAAAGAAAAGTAGTTGTGAAATTTATGATGATAAGAAATTTGAAATTATTATATAAAACATTATTGTGTCTGGGAGTGGAAAAATATCTGTAAAATAAAAAATGAATTCGAAATTCAGGTTTCAAGATGCACATGTTCATGTGCAAGACTATGTGTATTCAAAGTTTTATGACACTAGATGCCATCGGCTTTGCACAGTGCACCGAAATCACATGCTCACTGATAGATTCTTCATTTTATGATAAATAAGATTATCATATAAATAAGGAAACAATAAATACCTTATTCGTGAGTCCTCGCAAAACCATTTCTGTTTGCGCTAAATCTAGGAGACTGTCTATATTTTTGACTGCCTGTTTCAGCTCATGCGAATTAGGCCCATATTTATGACCTGAAAAAGTTTTTAAAATTTAATTAAGCACTTGTACAAATAAATATGTAAAATAAATAAAAATATAAAATTTAGAAAACTGAATAAATGAATAGTTTAAAAAATTACATTTTATCGTGAAAAGGAAAAAAATCTATTTACGTTATGGTTTAGTTTGTTATATTTAATTATGACAAAGCACCCAAGGGCTATCTCCCTAAGGGGAGAATTGCCTTCATAGAGGACTTTCTAAGGAACTGCCTCGTATGTACGTTATACAGGTAGGGAAAACCACGAAAACGTTCATGCAGGCGGCCCTTTCACAGGGATTCGAACCCCGGACAGAAATACCAGCGTTTGTGCAAATAAATGGTGAAACGTATGACAATTATTTCTGAAAAATAGAAAATTGTTCTGATAATTTTTAAAAAAATCTGATGTGTACACCACATGACTTCCTTGTACGGATTAAATTATACGCATTTTTTCCAGCCTTTCATTTAAACTTATTTCCTTGAACTTCATTAGATATATTTCTCATATAATTAATTCAGTTCTCACTTCGCGACAAGGCAAAAATAAAAACACATAAAAACTCAAAATATCTATATTAAAAATTGAAAGATATAAAGAAACATAAAATAACAAATACAGTTAAAACAATTAGAAATTTTTTTTTACAATTAAAATTATATTTTCTACGAAAAAACAAGCGATTCGGCAGATTTTTCGGTGCACAAAACTGAAAGTTTACTTTTGGTGTCACACAGCAAAAAGAAGCTGAAGGCGTAGAAACTGACTTAATTTGTTGTGGACGGTATGCTGAGTCAATATATGGGATAATTTAATAACTTGTTTTGTTGTTGCTTAGTTTCTCTAGATTGGCAACAAATCCACTATTCTGCTAAGTTTCGAATGTAAACAAACATGGCTGCTATGTTAAACAAAAATTAGGCTTATCGTGTTTAGCTGCACTTAAACAGCTTTCAAATTGTTGATAATTCTACAATTATCGCATGCAGTTCAAGTAAACGTATAAAAACATTAACCGGAAGATAAGAACAACATAATTCAATATATATATATACTTTTGGTGCAGCCGTTTGCAACCAAAATAGGAGGTGCACATCTACAGGTTATAGCAGTCTTATATACAAAATTTCAGCACTCTGAGGCTACTTGTTTTTGGGTTATGCGAGATACATATGTACGTACGCACAGACGCCACGAAAAAAATTTCTTCAGAATCCATTTTAAATCAGTTTTATAATTTTTTTAGGAAAAAAGAGTCTTTTATTCTCTTCTGACGTGCTGATGTCACGCAAAAAACATCGTTAAATTGCATTCGATAGCGGTCAAAATGGGTATTTTCACTGAAATATGGTACCCGAAATTTTTCGCGTTTATAATACTTCCTTTTTTACTTCGTATCAGGAAGTAAAAAGGGACCATTGCTTTTCAAACAGCTGTTTTGTGTCTAACGTAAACTATCCTAAAGTACATTCCCAAAAGCGGACAACGAGCATTACAAAGAATTCCGTTTTCAGGTGAATGCTACTTTTAATAATCTTAGTCTACTTTTAATAATCTTAGTCTCCTGAATACGAACTAGAGGTGGCCCGGAATCGTACGCAATTGCTCCCCAAGCCATGATGGTGCGTTCCACAATTCCTGCCGGAGTGGGTCTGTCTCCACATTGACGCCATACTCGGCGACTATCACTGGAGAAACTAAAACGCGACTCGTCTAAGAACACGACCCTGTGCCCTTCCATCGTCCACATCGCTGGAGCCTGCCACTATTTCAGACATTAGAGTCTACGATGCGGGGCAAATGACAGTCTTCTTAATGGATACCATGAGTCCACTCCGCTAGCCACCAATCGACGGCAAATGGTTCTGGTCGATATGGGAACATCCAGAAGGTCTTGGACATGCTGCAGAATGGAGAAAGAAGTGGCTAGCGTTTGTGCCACTGCTTGTCAATCCACACGTGCTCACGTCACTCTGGTTGTACCAGCCCCCCCCCCCTCGAATTTGCCACATTCCCTTGTTCCAATCATCGTCACCACAGCTGGTGCAACGTGGACACGACCAGGTGTGTGTCATTTGAGATTTGCCGTATGAACCAACTTGCCCTTCTCAGTCTGATCAGCATGCCCCTCGTAAAATCATCTGTCTTCTGGAACTGCCTCCGTTGACGACGGCCTCGCATTCTTTTCTATTACATGCGTCCTTTGAGACAAAAACAAATTTTCTACTATGATTTCCCTAGTGGAAATAACAGTACTAAAACCTGAACATTCTGTAGGTCCCTTCCCTTATATTTTCTTCAACGTGTGCTGGAAAGCTGCGCATTTCACATCATTTGCATAACTCGGTGACATGCGTCTACTCTGAAATCTGTATAATTTTCGGGATACTCCTTCTTCGTGTTGCATTTTCAATGTGGGGTATCGTATATTAGGTTTACATGTAGCTTTGTTCTAACATAGGTATTCTAAAACAAAATCGGATTTTTTCTAAAATGACATATTTATTTTTTTCCATATTTCCATTCTACAACTCAAATTATGCCCAAACTGTTAAGTTTTGTAAAAATTGCACGAGTAATTTTTAAAAAATAGCTCTCAAAATTTTAGCTCTTCAGTGCTAAATGAATTTGGTGTATATTTATTAATATCTCTTTTTTTATTAAACTTAAGTGATTTCTTCTTTGACAGTTTGATATTTAGGCTCAATAGAAATAAAATTTGTAACCATTTTCTGATTTGTCTTTAAAATTTGTATTTTTAGCACATTTTGTAAGTTTCTCAAACTTTTTTTTGAATTATAACATATAAAATTTTTACTATCATCTTAAAGTAAACGTATTTAGAGGCATACCTAAACAAATTGGGAATTTCAATACAAAATTTTCAAAGATATACCAAAATTTATATATAGGCACGGTTTGCAATCTGACGTATTTGTTATAAGCGACAATAACAACAAATGTGTCTTTAGTACTTTGTTAAAATTATTTTAAAGAATAAACGATGCACTTTTCTTCCTGCTCAAGCACAATTAAAAAAATCTGATGTGAATACTACATGATTCCGTTGTATGGTCTATAAAATCATACACATTTTTTGCTACATTTCATTTAAACTTATTTCCCCGAATTTCATTTGAGCCATATTTCTCATTCAATCAATTCACTTCTCTCTTAGCGGCAAGAAAAAAGTACATAAAAACTCAAAACACCTTCAAGAAAAAATTAAAACTCCAAATAGAGTTAAAAATCGTTATACAGACAATTTTTACAATTAAAATTAGAATTTAAATTAATTAAAATCAGGCAGAGGGACAGATTTTTTGGTGCATAAAACTTTTGGCCCCACTCGACAAAGAGACACTGAAGTTAGAGAAGAAACTGACTTAATTCACTGTGCTACTAAGTTTCAAATGCCAACAAATGGCGACGTCGTTAAGCTTAGTGGAACATAAGAACAAAATAATTCAATAATTTTTAAAGCAAACAAAGCACAAATTGAGGAGGAAGAGGGTTACAGATAATATCGAAGGTGATCATTTTTTTATTTCATCGGTCTGCCATTAAAAATGAAAGGAATGATAGCACAACAAACAAACAAACAAACAAAAAAAAAGTTTCAGATTTTAAATTATGTCCAAAGGGGCGTTTTTTAACGTTTTGTGTGTTACCTTTATTTATTAAATATCATGTTCTTCGCACTTAAACCATAAAATTCAGTTCAACAGCAATATCGCAAAATAATTTAAAAATGAGTGTATCTTTAAAATTCCGCGAGCTTTCGATAAAAAGATTTTTTTCCCCCATAGAGTTGCCATTGATCGCTTTTAAATCGTTTGAGTTTGTTAGTCAAAAATTCGTTAAAGTTTTACAAAATAAGAAACAGATAATAAAACAAATTCCAAATTCGGGCTGCCTGATGCGCCTATTCGGGTGGAAACGTACGTTATTTAAAATTGGATGGTTCTAGGTACAATTTTTTATCACATTTGGAGAAATATACATACATTTATGCAGATGCTTCATTATTTAATTTCTTTAAATATAATACAGAGCTGCAATATTTTGTGGCAACAGTTTGAAAAGTGATTCAGACTGTTAATGTTTCCAAAGCAAAGCGAAAACAATAGTCCTTCAGGAACAAAGCATGTTTGGAGCCTCTTTAGACTCAAATTAGATCCGTTTCTGACGCATCTGTTAGAGAGTGGGAAATGTTCTTTAGTGATCTGTTGTATAAAAGACCTAATTTAATAGAGCTCATTCCCTTGTCTTTCAATTCATTCAAAACACACGTATCAGTTGTCCAGTTCATTCTATCTTGAGGTCAGTAGCTTGGGTATCGAGATTCGTTAGTAATATCAAATAAAATCAGAACAACAGAAGAAAGGGGTCTTAACGTTAAAAGAGATTAAGGACACTGAAGTTACGATATTAGGAGAAGTGCAGAAAAAATGTTTTCCTCCTGAAAGAGAAATTGTACACATACGATTCATTTCATTCAAAGATGAAAAAGGAATTATTCATGTAAAAATCGTGTAATAGAAAGAATTGATAAATCACAGTTTATATCGGCAATCTTGTTGCCGGAGAATTCTGTATTCACACAAAGACTTATTGAGCATTATCCTCGTGAGACTTGCCGTCATCGTCTTAGTAGTCGTAGTCGTAGTCGTAAATTTATTTTACTAACCTATCATCGGAGCTGTGCGCAGTCAATTCCAAATCTGTACGCAATAGTTGTAGAATCATCAACAATTTAAAAGTTAAAGCCTAATGAAGCTGCCATTTGTTTACATTTGAAACTCTTAGTAGATTAATGAATTAACTCAGTTGGTGCACCAGATTTAGTGCTTTTTTGCAAAGTTTGGCGAAAAGTTAATTTTCAGTTTTGTGCACCAAACATTTTGTCTTCAGGCACGCTTGCCGACTTGCTTCTTTTTGCGTAAAAACTCTAATATTAACTGTAAAAGTTGTTTTCTTTCAACCGTTTTCGTATTTGATGTTTTAGATTTTTTCGTATTTTACAATTTTTAATGAAGATTGAGTTTTTGGTATGCCTTGCCGTGAGAAAAATAATTTTAAATGAAGTGCAGCAAAAAGTGTGTGTAGTTTAATAGGGCATACAAGGAAATCATGCGGTGTCCATATCAGATTTCTTTTAATGCATTTGATGCTGATACTTTAAATATTGAAACATTTGTACTTCATACGAAATTTGTTAGTTAGTAGACTTATATGAGTTATTTATGGATTTCCTGAAAAGCATCGAAATCCAAAGTAATTTGTCTCTTTGTTTTCAAAACAAATTTGGAGAAAATGATAAAAAAAGCAAGGATTATCTAGTGTACCTCATGAAGGATTACTTAGTGAAGTTGCATTAATTACTACTTTATATAAATGTCCAAGACTCTCAGATGCAACATTCTCAACAATAAAAGATATAAATATAAATCTGCAACATTATCAACAATAAATGAAATTGACTGAAAGAAGACTATTACTTCCTTTATATAAGGAATTCAGGAAACCTGTTCACTTTCAAAAGAAGATGAAAAAATCTGATGTGTACACCACATGACTTCCTTGTTCGGAATATTAAATTACACGCATTTTGCATTTCATTTAATCTTATTGGATTCAATTAAATCTACTTCGTCGATAACGCATAAACCACAATAGAATAAATGCACTCTTTAAAATTCATTATATTTGTTTACCATAGCGACGCTCCGGCGCTAGGTTCACTTAACAGCGTTACATCTCATTCATTTTATAAATCAGAATGCACCAAAATCAGGACTATCATCTGAAGAATTATCTAATCGTTGCCACAACTTCTATTAAAATACTATAATAAATTTAAAACGATGTATAAAAGAAATTTAAAGGTTCACTTAACAGCATTACATCTCATTCATTTTATAACTCAGAATGCACGAAAATCATGTCTAACATCTGAAGAATTATCTAATCGTTGCCACAGCTTCTATTAAAATACTATAATAAATCTAAAACAATGTAGGAAGGAAGAAAGAAGGAAACTTTTTACAGACGATTCAATATTTCTCATTCAATTAATTCAGTTCCCACTTCGCGACAAGGCAAAAATACAGAAAATCTCAAAATATCTATATTAAAAATTACGAAGTAAATATTAAACGCTTATTTCCTCTTTCCTCCAATAAATTCCCAAATCGATTAAGAGTGACTTAATTCGAAATATTAAAGGAAAGCGTTATCTTTGTTGTTACGATGCTTAGTTACTCTACACAGACAACCAATCCACTGCTCTGCTAAGTTTTAAATGTAAACAAATATGGCAGCTATGGCAAAAAAAAAAAAAAAAAGGCTTAGCCGCACTGTAACAACTCAAAAATTATTGATAATTCTACAACTATAAGATACGTTAACTAAAAGAATAAAAACCTTAACCAGAAGTAAGAACAACGTAATTGAATCATTTGTAAAGACAAAAATTTACAATTTACGAACATATAAGAATAAAGAAACTGAGCTCACTGAGCCGAATAAGAGTGGATATATATATATATATATATATACGCTTTTGGTGCGGCCGGTTGGAACTAAAAAGGGAGGTGCACATCTACATGTTATAGCAGTCCTATATACAAAATTTCAACGTTCTGAAGCTACTCGTTTTTGAGTTATGCGACATACATACATACGTACGTACGTATGTACGCACAGACGCCACGAAAATGTCTCTCCGGAATCAATTATAAATCAGTTTTATAATTTTTTTGGGGGAAAAAAAGTCTTTTATTCTGTTCTTGTGTACGAATGTCACTCAGAAACATCGTTAAATTGCATTCGATAGCGGTCAAAATGGGTATTTTCGTTGAAATATGATACCCGAAGTTTTTCGCGATTACAATACTACCTTTTTACTTGTCACAAGGAAGTAAAAATAAATACCGAAAAGTACTTATTTTTTTAATTGTCTGCATGATAATCTTGTTCCCTTCCACTTTCTTACTCACAGCATGATGGATTAAACTTGCTCTTACAAAGAGCCAGAGGGTTATTTCTGGCTATGAAAATGAATTAATCTCATACTCCAGAAGAGAGAAATGACCTCTGACAAACTTTCTATCACTAGAAATAAAACTGACCTTTTTTGGGTTGGACAATACCTCGCGGACAGGTCATGACCAATACCTGAGTCAAAAAGAGCGAAAATTTATGTCAGGGTTGGAATCAAAATTCTGCACTTCGTCAATTTTTTAAATGATATATTTTGTTTGGTTTGCCGTATTTTTTCAGAATCTGTCGCTTCAGAATCCATTTTAAATCAGTTTTATAATTTTTTTTGCGGGGGGGGGCGGTTGTCCTTTCTTCTGTCTTAACGTACGAATGTAAGTCAAAAACATCGTTAAATTGCATTCGATAGCTATCAAAATAGATATTTTCTTTAAAATATTATACCCGAAATTTTTCGCGATTATAATATTTTTACTTTTTACTTCGTACAAGAAAGTAAAAATAAGCAGAATTTTGATTAATTACCTGAAAAAAATTAAAAAAGCCATGTTTTTACGACACGGTTTTATTTATTCAACTTGTTTTATCAGTATTTTTTAAATAATTTTACAAGCAGCTGAAATATCGATAAAGTTTATAAAGCAAATTCTAAACTTGCCAGCATATTTAACAGAATTAAAGAAGTCTAGCATTTCAGTAAAAACATTTTAGTAATTCCTCGTCCTGCGCATTCTTGTAAACCTTTCGCAGAACGAAGCTGAAGGATACACATGCCGCGAGAATCAATATTTACCTCTCCTTTACCAACTCATTTCTCCTTCTGCACCAACAGAGAATGGTATCGTACAAAACAAACATCCCGAACTGGAAAAGAAACAAAGCGTACGAAGAGAGTAATATTTTAGAAAACAAAGTCAGCAAAAATGGCCAGAAGCCAAGCTCTTTCTACCTCACGAAGTGTAAGTCTGAAAGGACAAACAATCGCCCTCAAATTGGGATAGTTTCCACTCCAGTATCCTGGAGCTACTTATTCATTATTTTAGGATTAGATAGATAATTTTATAAACAAATAAGAGAACGCAGAATTTGACTACGCTTTCTTTTCGACGCGTATAAAATGAGGGCGATGCATTTCCTACGTCACACGGTAAATACAAGCAAAATACTTAGTTTTATTTTCTTGTAATAAAAGGAAAGAAAACCCTCCGATTTTGAGAAGGTTTTAAAATAGACGAAGAGTTTGTTAAGTACGATATTGTCCATATCCTTCCAAGTTACGCTGTTTTGAATGTAGTACCGACTTTACGCTCAGACTGTTCGAAAATAAACTCGATTAAATAAAGTGGAACAAAACTTTCTCTAAAAAATTGATGTAAATAAAGATGACATGGAAATAAATTGAATATATTTTTTTAACAAATAGGCAGAGAAAGAAGATGCATGGAGGATTAAAAAAATTCAAGCGAAAAATGAAAATGAAAATATGTTGTAATGTTTATATTTTCTAAGACATGTTGAATATTAAATTGAATAAATAAATAAAGTACGCTTCACAATAAAAACGTGGTTACAGATTCCAAGAAAAGGCAATCAAAACAAATTTTCCTTTTTGTAACTGAAGTTCAAAAGAATTCTTATACGCAAAAATGCAGAGCAAACATAGCAAACTCAAACAGTAAAGAGGGTTATGTACTTTAAAACTATGGTTGCCTACTGTTCCTGCGTGTACAAGGATCCATCATTTTTACTACCTTGTACGAAGTAACGGAAGTATTGTAATCGAGAAAATTTTCGGGTATCATATTTTAACAAAATAGCCATTTAGATCGCTATCGAATACAATTTAACGATGATTTTGCGTTACATCTGAAGGTGAGAACAGAATAAAGGACTCTTTATCCCTAAAGGGTTTTCAAAAAGGATTTAAAATGGATTCAGAAGAGATTTTTTCAGGACGTCTGTATGTATACGTACGTACCTATGTATGTACCTATGTATGTAACTCAAAAACGAGTGGCCTCCAATGTTGAAATTTTGTATATAGGTCTGCTATAACACGTAGTTGTACTCATCCCATTTTGGTTACAATCGGCCGCACCAAAAAAATATATATATGTATGTATCCACTCTGGTACTCGGCTCCCTGAGCTCTAGTTTTTATTTTTATAGGTTGGTAAATTGTGCATTTGTTGCTTTAAAAATGATTGAATTATGTTGTTCTTACCATCTGGTCAAAGTTTTTGTGCGTTATTTAATCTGCATGCAATAGTTGTAGAATTATCAACAATTTAAAAGCTAAGATAGAATAACACGAGTGGTGTGGTTTCATTTACATTGGTCAAACTAAGAGAGCCTTAAAATTTCGCGTTAAGGAACATGAGGCATATGTTAAAAAAAGTAAACACAGAAGCCCACTGTTGCCCGAAACTCACAGCTTTCCCTTGTTGTTGGTCCGAAAATCACACCTTCAATTTTTCGGAAGCCAAAATTATTCAGTAAACGTCTTCCATTGGTGAACTGGATTTTTTAGAGGCGTTTAACATTCAAAAAAATCTTTCTGTTCTAGTGAACGATCCTAATTCCAATCCATCTTTGCCTTCAGCCTTTAAGGATACTATGGTTTAGTTCTCGTTTCATTAATAGACGACGCCAGTAGCTTAACTCCTAACCAACTATTCTTATCTTATTTTATCTTATCTAATTACTGTATCTTATGTCATTCATTTCCGGCTTGACAGCTGAGGATGATGGTTCGGCAAAACCATCGAAACTAGTCCTGTAAAAATTTGCAAATATAACTCTGATTTTTGTTGTTTAACTTCTAGATTAATTTAAACGCTATTTAAGTGCGGCTCAGCCTAATTTTTTTTACCATAACAGCCGTATTTGTTTACATTTGAAACTTATCAGAATAGTAAATTAAGGTAGTTTCTGCACCTTCAGTGTCTTTTTGCCGAGTGGAACCAAAAGTAAACTTTGTTTTGTGCACCGAAAAATCTGCCATCTTGCCCGCTGGCCGAATTGTTTGTTTTGGCGTAGAAACGAATTTTAATTGTGAAAACTGCTTTTTAGTTGTTTTAACTGTATTTGGTGTTCCATATTTCCCAATTTTTGACAAAGCTGTTTCGAAGTTTTATGTATCCTTCCATTGCCGCAAAATGAGAAGTGAAGTAGTTGAATGAGAAGTGTATCTCTAATGAAAGTCGAGGAAACAAGTTTAAAGGAAATGCAACAAAAAATGCGTATAATTTAATATTCCCGTGGAAGGAAGTCATGTGGTGTGCACATCAGAATTTTTATTTTATTGAAGCAATTATACTTTTGCTTCAAGCGATTTTGTTCTATACCGAACTTCAGTAATTTCGGTTCCAACATTCTGCTACAGATTTAGAGGATTTATGACTTAGCTAGTTATTTTAAATTAAGTTATCTTTTAAAAGTTGGACAGAAACTCGGGTAATGGGATGATTTAATTCCACAAAATTCCAAATTTTGCTGATGAGCCAAATATCTGCTTTCCGATAATGTATGAAACAGATAGTAACTACGTTCTTTGGGTTTATACATCAAATGGAACTAAAAGAATAATCGTATTTAAAATTTGCCGCAGGGACGAAATTAGTCGAGCTGGATTTTATGCAAAATTTTTAGAACACAATAAATTAAAATATGTTATCAAACATAGTTTTGCGTCCTTTACGCTGTTATTTTATTTATAATCATGATTTAAATATTCGTATGAAGTATATGTATTTATTCTTTTGGTAAAAAACTTTAAAACTTCATTATTTTAGCTTAATCTGTAAACGCATGTGTATAGGTAGCTCATTGGTACTTGATCATCATGCCGAAATAACCAAACTTGAAGAATGCATTAGTAGTTAATTTTAGAGAGGAATGCTACGCCCTTAAAAACAAAATAAATATGAAGTAAAATATAAAATCATCAGAGACACAACATATTTAATCCTTAGAAGAATGTTCTACTCTACCTTCCGACTTCTAATAAAGCTTCTGCCCTATAAAAGGACGCTACTTATGCGTTAAGTGGTATCCAGAGGCGCAGATCGCATTTTACAAATACTTTTGAAGCATAAAAAATTTCATAACATTAAATCATGAAAGTCAAATAACCGACACCAAAATTCTGCGTCATTTAGTGATGGATTAAGGTACTCGGAATATATAAAAATATATCCCCCGAGAAATACTGCAAATTCAAATTACGTTAAATGAATATGATAAAGCTAATCGGGTCCAAAATTCTGCATAACTTAAAAGTTTGGTCGTAAATCAAGGAACACTCGAAATACATATATAAATATAGTCCCTGAAAAATCCTGCGAAATTCCGTGTAAATATCTATGTGTTAATTTTTTTTCTTCCTTGCATGAAGTAAAGGAAGTATTGTAACCACGAAAAATTCCGCGTACCATATTTCAACGAAAATATCCATTTTGTCCGCTATCGAATGCAACTGAAAAATGTTTTTGCGTGACATCTGTAAGTAAAGCGAGAATAAAGAACTCTTTTCCGCAAAACGAATTACAAAACTAATTTAAAATGGATTCAGATGAGACTTTTTCGTGGCGTCTGTTCGTATGTATCTCGCATAACTCAAAAACGAGTAGGCGCAGAACGCTGAAATTTTGTATATAGGACTACTATAACATGTAGATGTGAACCTCCTATTTTGGTTGCAATCGGTTGCACCAAAAGTATATAAATATATGTATATATATCCACTCTGTTACTCACCTCAGTGAGTTCAGTTTTTTTATTCTCATATGCTGACGACTTGTGCATTTTTTGTTGAATTATGTTGCTTTTATCTTCTGGTTAAGGTTTTTATGCCCTTAGTTAATTTCCACGTAATAGTTATAGAATTATCAAGAATTTAAAATTTAAAGTGCGGCTAAGCCTAATTGTTTTTACCATAGCAGCCATATTTGCTTACATTTGAAACTTCGCAGAATAGTGGATTTGTTGCCAATCTAGAGAAACTAAGCTTCGCATCAACAAAGATAACGTCTTCTTTTAGTATTGCGAATTAAATCATGCTTAATAAATTCTGGAATTATCATTTAGTTATTAAATTATCCCGTATAGTGATTCAGCATGGCGTCCAGAGCAAATTAAGCCAGTGTCTACGCTCTAGTATCAGAACAACATAACATTCTAATATCTTATAACCCTCTAACTATCTAGTATGTATAACGCTCTAGTATCTAGTATTACCTTTATACATTTAAATATTGAGGAGATCTCGAAGACGTGGAATTCTGTTTGCTTATTCACCATAACGAGAAGTGGTATTATGATATCATTTCTATCGTAGTGGTTCCTTGCCATCGTGAAATTTCAGTATTAATAGTTCTTTTGTTCTCTTTAGAAAATAACTTCGACAAGAAGCAGCTATCGAGCTGTATTTTGTACTCCATTCATATTGATTTAAATGATTTGGAGTCGATTTTCGATGTCCTTGAATCAAGTTTAAAAAAGTCCGTTTACTGCTAGGGGTGATGTTCAGGAGATCTGTCTATCATAACTTGAATATTTTACTAATTAAGCAGTTAGACTCGAAATTATTCACTGTTACAGCGATGCGAAGTTTCTGTTTTAGCGAGCCCGTTAAACAGGGGACATATAATAGCATGCATAGCGTAATATGTGTACTAGCCAGTTTGCCTTAAAACGTCCTACACCTTACCCATTCCTCGCCTTAGGCAGATAGTCCCAGTCTGCTTTGCCATAATCAGCTAGACCAACCAACCAATCATAAGAAGCCTCAACTTAGAAAATCTCCAAGAAGATTTTTTTTCCCCAATGGCGGGCCCTCAGCCGACTTCGGCTTGGCTACTACTAAGGCCAGAAGTGGTGATCACCTTATTATGGAGGCCCCTAATAGGTGGGTACCTTTGCCCCCATGAAGGGACGGACAATTACATCCATGCCTTCTCCGGGATTCGAACTCCCAGGCCCTTTGGTATCGTAAGCGGTTCCTCTAACCACTATGCCGTCTGGGCGACAACCAAGAAGACTTATTACCGATTAAATAGACAGCGATATTGTGCTTTCCCATAATTAATTGGCAATCAAATTTCTTGCTTCCAAACTTTCGATTAGGAAAGATTAAGCTTCTGTTTTGTGGTCATATGCTTAGTTACAGAAGAAAAATGGAATAAATTGATTTAGAAGTTTTGGAAATATTTTAAACAGTAACAGCTTGATACTGAATTGCAACTATTCCACATAATAATTTCTAATAGTCTGTCGATTTTAATCTTTTTCCCGTTATAGCCTCAATGGCAGGTAGAAGGCCTTATCCGGGGCTCTATATGCTATACTTTGTATGTTGTAGAAGTTATGCTTAACTTTCAAATACAAGCTAAACGCACTGAATGAAGAACTGATTGTATACTAACTTTCGTATGTTTTTATTTATTTATTTATTTTTTATTTTTTTACGAAAATGAATGCTTAGTTGCAGGGGAATTCGGAAACAAATATTACTGAAGGTTAGAATTTAATTAAGGTGATCGATGTGGGAAATATAAAAAGACTACAAATTCTACATAAATTTTGGTGAAAAGAAAACACTTAAAATTTTAAATTAAATGATACACGATACTGAAATTTAATAGCAGCATTAATGAAAGGTATTAGCAAGATGCATACTTAAGGATAAAAAAAAGGGTACAAAATTAACTTATGCATATTGCGTTTTATTTAATGCTAAAAATTACACTATGAAAGTTCAATTTTGGTTTATTTACAAATTATTAATATAAATACGGGGTGATTAAGAAATATCCGGCACAAATCCGCATGCCAAGCGAAAGAGGACCTCGTCGACAGGCATTTTATCTACGGAGCTGAGAACGAAAACTTAACAGCTGTCAAATCGGCATACGTTCGAACGTATTAACCAGAAGTTGTATGAAAGTGAACTGTTAAGCGTTTGTAAGCGTATTTATCCACGAACGTCCCTCAGAGTCCGACTTCCCAAATAGCTGGCACTATCCATTATAGGCGCTGGCCGCTAATAAGGCCGGAAGCGGTGGCCATTTTATTCTGGAGGCACCTATTAGGTGGGCCACTTTTGCCACCTATGAAGGAGCAGATAATTTACACTCAGCGTTCTTCGGGGTGCGAACCCGGGCCTTTCGGTACGGCAGTCACTAACCACTTTCCCATCTGGGCGGTCCGATAAAAATGTAGTGACAACATTATCAGTTACTGCTGGAAACGTGCGTGAAATGTCAGAGATCTTTGTTAATGTACGCCAATCTATACTTCGAGGCTATGATTCTCGAATTATTGTTTATGGCCGCTTTTTAGAGTACATATTAAAAGATGCTGAGTCATTAAGATGTTTGTTTCCTGCGATTTTATCCTGCTTCCTAATTGCTTGTTGTTCAAATCTTCCGTCGTGCCAACACATACCCATTTCCGCATATATTTCCCATTTCAAAACTTGCTTGTTTCGTTTCCCCTAGATTTTTGCCAGATACTGTAGAATCATCCTGTATAAAACATACATTCCGCGTTAACTAACAACGGTTCTGGCAATAATTCAAATTAATAGGACAAGGTTCCACTATTATTACAACGTACGTAATTTAAGTTAAACGAGAAAACCGTTATGCAGAATTAGATTATGAAACTTGTAAGGTTCTACTGTCTTTCTGTTGTGTAGAATCTTGAGAAATAGTGATTGCACCGAAGAAGAAGGGCTAAAATAGCCCTTTATTAAACTCTTTTAATAATATACAATGCGTCAGCTTGACGCTAACATACTACGCTTGAACTTGGGCGCTAATTGAAACGGTAGAATCAAACTTAAGAATTCAAGATGTTCACAAATAGTAGAATTACACTACAGGGCTCATACAATCCTGTATCCTACAGCACGTAGATGAGTCTAGTGGCAGCAAGATAACAGGGATTAAGCCACGTCTAACTAGCAGTAACTGCTAAGCGGAAGCTTGCGTATAAGCACGCACGGAAATTTTCCGAATTTTCATTCCC
>KK117641.1:441550-453952 GCA_000611955.2 Stegodyphus mimosarum
ATATATTATTTATGGCCGATTGCAACTAAAAAGGGAATTGCCCAGCGACATGTTATAGCAGTCCTATATGCAAAATTTCAAAGCTCTGATTCTGCTCGTTTTTGATTTATAGGAGATATATACAAATGTACGTACGTACGTACAGACGTTCCTAAAAAAAATGTCTTGTGAATACACTTTAAATCAGTTTTGTAATTCGTTTGGGGAAAAGGGGCCCTTTATTAGGTTCTTACTCACAGATATCAGGCAAAAACATTGTTAAATTGCATTCGATACTGTTCAAAATGGATATTTTCGTTGAAATATAGTATGTGGAATTTTTCGTGATTACACTACTTCTTTTACTCCGTACAAGGAAGTAAAAATATGACAGAAAACATCGTCTCCGAAACATCTTGACAAAATTTCGAATGTTTGAATTATTATGTGAGCTGATATTTAATACTTTTGGAATATATTATTTTACAGCAAAGAATATTTTGATGCTATTTATTTCGTAACAAGCAAAGCTTAAAATACAGAAAAAATAATATATTAGGAAAACATTTTGGAGTCTATGTTTTGTAGAGACATTAGGTAGTTTTGGAAGCATCAGACATGAAAAAACTGAGCAACGCCTTCGCCGGGAATCGAACCACGGACCTCTCGGTTACGCGTCAAGCATGCAGACCCTTACACCACGAAGGCATGCGAAGAAGGCGGGAGAAATACCTTATAGTTTCAATATTTAGTACAAGATCTGTGATGTAAATTTCAAAAATACAAATGACCGAAAACAAATGTGAGCCACTTTAAATTCTTCTTGAATGAGTTTAATACAGTAAAATCCATCTTAACCGGCATTCATTCTAGATTCAAATCGAAGTTTATGCTTTTGAGATAAAGAAGTATGTAATGGGCAACAATCTGAAGACATAAATATTGAAATGCCCATTGGATCAGGCCTTATCCAAGTAGTGGATCAAGGAATTATCCAGACTATAAAAATGAGCTATCGATACCTTTTAAAGCGCCTATATATGAATTTTGAAAGTAGTGTCCACAATTTTCAGGAACAACTCACACTCAAGCACGCCATGTTTACTCTCTCTTTCTTAGTAAGGTATAAAAACATTAATTTACGTCATTACTGCTGTAAACTGCAGCCTAATATCATGTTCGTAGATAAGAATAGATTGACAACTGTTCTCTTGGCTTTAAAAGACAACCGCCTTAAGTGTCAGACATCTTGTATTTACTTACATATTCGAAGAAGATTAGTGTTAAGCTGCGTTCAGACGACGGTATAACGGCCTTAAGTGGTTTAAGCCGAGCTGCGTTGCCAGTCAACCAGTCTTCTACATCACAAAATCTGGTTTAGGGTTCTTGGCCTTATGAAAACTGAGACGCAGTTCAGCCCTTATGGGGGTAAAGTGCGAGAACCAATTAAGGTTGTTATTCAAGGACTGCAGGTATATGGCAAAACTACGGATATCAAACTACGAGTTTAATGCTGGGTGTCACAGAAGTGAAGCGGTTCTCGAGGAAGACTGATAGAATGGAAAGCTGTTTCGTGTATTTCACACAGAAATGAAAAGATCGCAAATTTTTACTCGCATAGAACAGTTATAGCATTAAATATTACGATAAAAAAGCAAACTGGCAAATGATATATTTTAGATGTTGGCATTTTTACCACGGCCAAATCAGCTACCACAATGAACTGACACACCTCAAAATGTAATCAGGGTTACCTGATTTATACTTGTAAACTTTACAAGTAAAAAAACCAGCTTTTATCAGATGTAAATCCGACCTCCTAGTTTCTTTTAAGACATTTTCGATACATCCAAAGATTCGCAGAGAAAAACCGGAGAGGAATTAAGCTCCAGAAATGGATGAACTTACATACAGTAGGGGCCGTTGTTCAGAGGACGGCATCTCGAGAAGATACTAACTGCTTCTTGGCATGCATAGAGTCCATTGCAAAGACGTTTTTTAAGATAAGATATTCTGTAACTTTCTCAATGAGATATTGGAAATAGCGAGAAAACGCAGAACAACAAAGTTGTCGCTTAAAAAAACTGAAGATGGCACTTCACTCAGCAGAGATTTTTGAGAGACAGGAAATGAATTAAATTCTTTTTCTAAAACATGATACAGCGACAGTCATCACGTGACACAGCTTTACTCCACTCTGCTGTTTGATGCACCAACCCTACCATAACTTTACCATTTTCGATATTAATATAAGCATACTGCAATTACTGCACTTAGTGCTTTTCAGAAGTCTTTCATAAGACTGCTTTCTTTTATTTTCTACTTCAGTTCTGTCTTATAGTGTGCAACTAAGGATGTCCCAGTGGTAGGCCCTTATATGCGCTCCTTTGAGGTTTCTGGAAAGCGCAGTACAACAGGCGCAGAAAGCTAAAAACTCCAAAATATCCGAGCATTATTCCTGCAGAAATGTTGTGCTCCAGAAGAAAGACCTTTGATTAATTTCAGTTGTTTCTCCGACTTTGAGTTCGATCATAGTCCTAACTGCTAAGACTAAAAATAGTTTTGGAAATAAAAAATATAGATATATAGTATGCTTAAGATTTGTATTCTTTAATATAATTTCCAACTTTGCAGCATTTAATTAAATTATTTTAATTCTCACAGAAGGTTTTTTCTTTTTACTTCCTTGTACGAAGTGAAAGAAGTATTGTAATTACGAAAAATTCCGGGTACCATATTTCAACGAAGATATCCATTTTGATGGCTATCGAATGCAATTCAACGATGTACGTAAGGACACAATAAAAGACTCTGTTTCCCCAAACGAATTATAAAACTGATTTAAAATGGATTCAGAAGAGAGTTTTTCGTGGCGTATGTACGTTTGTACGTACCTCGCATAACTCAGTAGTCTCAGAACGTTGAAATTTTGTATGTGGGACTGCTATAACATGTAGATGTGCACCTCCCTTTTTGGTTGCAATCGGCAGCACGAAAAGTATGCGAATGTATGTATATATATATCCACTCTGTTACTCGGCTCAGTGAACTCAGTTTCTTTATTCTGATGTTTTCAAATTGGGCATTTTTTTTGCTTTAAAAATAATTGAATTATGTTGTTCTTGTCTTCCGGTTCAGGTTTTTATGCCTTTAGTTAACATGCATGATATAGTTGTAGAATTATCAGCAATTTAAAAGTTGTTTAAGTGTGGCTAAGCCTAATTTTTTTACCGTAGTAGCCCTATTTGTTTAATATTGAAACTTAGTAGAATAGTGGATTTGTTGCCAATCTAGAGAAACTAAGCTTCGCATCAATATAGATAACGTCTTCTTTTATTATTGCGAATTAAATGATGCTTAATTCATTCTGGAATTATCACTTAATGTATTAAATTATCCCATGTAGTGACTCAGCATAGCGTCCAGATCAAATTAAGTCAGTTTCTACGCCTTGAATGTCTTCTTGCCGAGTGACACCAAAACTAAGCTTTCAGTTCTGTGCATCGAAAAATCTGCTTTCTTGCCCTCTGGGCGAACTGCTGCTTTTTGCGTAGAAACTGTAATTTTAATTGTAAAAATTGTTTTTTTTTAATTTTTTAACTGCATTTAATGTTTTATTTCTTCTATATCTTTCAATTTTAATGAAGATATTCGAGTTTTTATTTTTTTTTGCCTTGTGGCGAAGTGAGAATTGAATTAATTGAATAAGAAATGTATCTATAATGAAATTCCAGGAAATAAGTATTTCCTATTAACATAAAATACTGTCGGCAGTCTGTTTCGGACAGAGCAGAATTTTTACGAGTAGCGCATGCGTATTAGGTAAGCGGCGTTGAATCGTCTGTAAAAAATATTTTTTATTAGTCCAAAGGGGCTTTGTCCCTGAAGGACTATTGTTTTCGTTTTGCGATTTTGCGTCGGAAGTATTAAAAGTCTGTATCACTTTTCAAACCGCTGCCACAAAATATCGCATTGTAATAAAACGACGGTACCTAAAGCCATCGAATTTTGAATGCCGTAATCCTACTGCGAATATAGGCATCTGGAAGCCCAAATTTGAAATTTGGAAATTGTTTTATGAACGATTTCATATTTTGTAAAACTTTAACGAATTTTTGATTAACAAACTCCAGGATTTCAAAGCGGGCAATGGCAACGTCGTACAGAAAAAAACATTTTTATCTGCAGCGCGTGAGACTGTGTGTAGGAAATTCTAAAGATATGCTCAGTTTAAAATTATTTTGCGATATTGTTCTTTAACTGAATTTTGGTTTAAATGCGAAGAAAATGATATTCAATAAATAAAAGTAACATACAAAAAAAAAATCTGAAAGATTTCAGATTTTAAATTACGTCCAAAAGGACGTTTATTTAACATTTTGTGTGTTACCTTTATTTGTTAAATACCATGTTCTTCGCACTTAAACCATAAAATTCAGTTCAACAGCAATATCGCAAAATAATTTTAAATTGAGCATATCTTTAGAAATTTCGGTACACGCTCTCACGCGCTGGAGATAAAAATGTTTTTCTGTACAACGTTGGTATTGCTGGCTTTGAAATCTTTGAGTTTGTTAATGAAAAATTCGTTAAAGTTTAGAGAATATTGTTACGAATTTCACATTTATTTGGCTATTTATTTAGAACTGTAATTAAAATTCCTTTTTATTTTCCCGTGCAACGCACGCAGACGATTTTTGAAGAGAAAGCTACGTCAAAAAAAAAAAAAAAAATAATAAATATATAAATACAAATAAAAAAAAAATCTGAAAGATTTCAGATTTTAAATTACGTCCAAAAGCGCGTTTTTTTAACGTTTCGTGTGCTACCTTTTTTTATTAAATATCATGTACTACGTACTCAAACCATAAAATTCAGTTCAAAATCAATATCGCAAAATCATTTTAAAATGAACATATCTTTAGAATTTCCATAAGTCTCGTGCGCTGGAGATAAAAATGTTTTTCTTTTTCCGTACAGTGTTGCCATTGCTCGCTTTGAAATCATTTAGTTTGTTAATCAGAAATTCGTTGAAATGTTACAAAACATAAAATCGATAATAAAGCAAATTTCAAATTCAAAATTAGGGCTTCCAGATGCCCATATTCGCAGTAGGATTACGTCATTCAAAATTCGATGGCTCTAGGTTTTATCACAATGCGAGAAACATGCATACATTTATGCAGATTTTTCATTTTTTAAAATTTAATGCAGAGCGATAACATTTAGTGGCAACAATTTGAAAAGTGAAATGGGCATTCAGAGTGATTCAACGCAAAATCGCAAAACGAAAGTAATAGTCCTTCGGGACTAAATCCCTTTGGACTAAAAAAACATGCATACATTTATGCAGATTTTTCATTTTTTAAAATTTAATGCAGAGCGATAACATTTAGTGGCAACAATTTGAAAAGTGATACGCCGTTTTTGTGTTTCCGACGCAAAATTGCAAAACGAAAGTAATAGTCCTTCGGGACTAAATCCCTTTGGACTAAAAATGTTTAAAAAACGCCCCTTTGGACGTAATTTAAAATCTGAAACCTTTCAGATTTTCTTTTTCTTTTTTTGTTTAATTTCTTTTATACATCGTTTTAGATTTATTATAGTATTTGAAACATGTGGCAACGATTAGATAATTCTTCAGATGATATAACTGTTGTGCATTCTGAGTCATCAAATGAATGAGGTGTAACGCTGTTAAGTGAACTTAGCGGAGTATCGCTATGGTAAATAAATATAGAGAATTTCAAAAAGCGCATTTGTTGTGTTGTGGTTTATGCGCTATCGATGAAGTCGATTTAATTCAACTCAATAGGTTTAAGTGAAATGCAGAAAAAAAAAATGCGTATAATTTAGTATTCCCTACAAGGAATTCATGTGGTATACACACCAGATTTTTTTCCATATGCAGGAGAAAGCTCCCTCTGATATGCTAGTTTCCTCCTTTACATGTGTCTTCACCTGCAGCAATTTCAAAATATAAACTCACCTTTTTTTATCTGATTGAAATGATTAGAAACATAGCTGCATCAAAAAGGCCAGGAAAGTTGCAAGTAGCGAGAACAGAATTTAGACTAAATTAAAGACAACGAAGGAAAAGTTGAGATACAAATTCAAGCAATTTTTCAGCGGAGTGAATTTTGAATTGAAAATTAGGATTAAACGTCGCAGTTTCTCCGGAGTTGCATAAAGAATTTAACAGAAGAAATTTTTACCAGAAAGACTTTTCTGCGAATTGACGTTGCTGTTTCGTACGAAATAAACACTAGTTGATGATGCAGAACAATGCTTTTCTAGAGGAAGACGGATTTGAATATTTGAAGTCCTGTGGGAAACTATGGGTAATGAAATTCCGTAGAAGAGTGAAAAAAAATATAAATGAGATAGAGGGAAGAAAAGACTTCATCACTACAGTAAACACGGCGGATCAGAAACAGAAATAAAAACACAATAACTCTTTTCTGATGTTAAGAATTACACAGTCCAGTCACATTAATGTGACCACCACGTACTTTCCATGTCAGAGTTAAATAACCAATCACAGAAGGCAGGTGGCAGCACAGTGCAGTTGAGCGTATATAAAGGGTATGTGAGGGCTTCGGAAAACATTTCAATCGTTGGCGTAATGCAGAAACGAAGCGATTTATCCGACTTCCAAAAGGGCATGATCATTGGCTTTCGGGCCAAGGGTGGAAGCATTTCCGAAACGGCTGAGTTTGTGAACTGTTCGCGTGCCGCCGTGGTAAAAGTGTACCGTGCATGGCAAAATGGGACTGTCCAAAATCAGCGACGTGGCAAATGTGGTGCACCACGGGCCATAGATGACAGAGGCGAACGACGGTTGCGGAGATGCGTTCGGGCAGATAGACGGGCTACCGTTGAGCAACTGACCACCAAAATGAACCAAGGGGCTACCAAAAGTGTCTCCCAAAGTACTATTCAGCGAACATTGCTGCGTCTGGGCCTCCGAAGCAGACGCCTGGTTCGTGCACCTATGCTGACTGCTGTTCATCGACGGCGAAGGCTAGAATTTGCACGCCAGTACAGCAGCTGGACGTCCACTGAGTGGCGACAGGTTGCGTTTTCGGATGAATCGCGTTTTATGCTCCATCGGACAGATGGACGTTGGCGTATAAGGCGTGAAACCTCTGAAAGGAACCACCCTGCAACCATTGCCGGAACGGTCCAAGCTGGAGGCGGGAGCATTATGGTCTGGGGAATGTTTTCCTGGCATTCTCTAGGTTCACTGATCATTGTGGAAGGCACAATGGATCAATACAAGTACGCATCTGTCCTTGCGGACCATGTTCACCCCTACATGCGCATTGTTTTTCCTCAGGATGATGGCATCTTCCAGCAGGACAATGCGAGGTGCCATACAGCTGCCAGTGTACGTGCGTGGTTCGAAGAGCACCAGGATGAGTTTACCGTCCTCCCCTGGCCAGCAAACTCACCTGACTTAAACCCAATCGAGCATCTGTGGGACCATCTCGATCGAGTTGTTCGCGCCATGGATCCTCAACTGCGTAATCTAGCGCAGCTGGCCACGGCATTAGAGTCGGCATGACTCAACATCCCAGAGAACACCTTCAGGGACCTATGTGACTCTCTTCCTGCACGTCTCGCAGCAGTCCGCTCTGCGAAAGGTGGTTATTCTGGCTTTTGACAGATGGTCACATTAATGTGACTGGACTGTGTAGTTTAAAAGGATACAGAAAGTTGATGTATAAGTTTTAAAGGTGTAAGAATTAGTTTAAAAGGATATTCGTAGTGTGCGTGCTAGGGATAAATAATGATTTTAGTTCTTTTTTATGGCGTGCTGTATTCAAAAAACATAATTTCATTATTCTAGTATTACACTACCGGAAAAGCTCTCCTATATTTTGTATTCAAAATCATATTTAATAAATAAGTAGGAATAAAAAAATCTATAAGCCTTCAGATTTTATATTAGGGGCGTTTTTATAACGTTTTGCGTTTGCTACATTTATTTATTAAATATCATGTTCTTCACTCTTAAACTATAAATTCAACAACAATATCACAAAATAATTTAAAAACAGCATATCTTTAGAATTTCCGATACACAATCTCGGGCGCTGGAGATAATTTTTTCCCCGCACAGTGTTGCTATTGCTTGCTTTGAAATCGTTGAGTTTGTTAATCAAAAAGTCGTTAAAGTTTAACAAAATATGAAAGAGATAGTAAAACAAATTCCAAATTCGGTCTTCCAGATGGCCATATTCTGGTGGAGACCTACGTTATTCAAAATTGGATGTCTCTAGGCACCGTTGTTTTATCACAGTGCGAGAAGCATACCAACATTTGTGCAGATTCTTCGTTATTTAATTTCTTCAAATATAATGCAGGGCGATAATATTTGGTGGCAACAATTTGGAAAGTGATTCAGACTTTAAAAGGGTTCGACGCAAAATGCCAAAGCGAAATTAATAGCCCTTCAGGGCTAATGCCATTTGCGCTAAAAAGGCGAAAATTGCAAACGAGATTATAGTTTAACATCATAAAGACGAGTTTGCTTAGTAAAATTTCAAAAATTGTTTTAAATTTAAAATGAAAAATCTTAAAAATATGATTCTGTACTAGATCCATTAATTATAAGGTTATAAATACCTTTTATTAAGTACAAGAAAAACGCAAATGTTCATAAAAATTAGCAATGGGATGTAATATAAATATAATATATTTTAATTTATATTTATTAGATGCATTTTTAAAAGAAGTAAAATAAATATTGAAATTGTTAAGAACTCATTTTATGATTTTTGGATACACTCTTTTTCAAAAAAAAAAAAAAATCAAAGCACCGTGAAGGAAGTGATTGTTTTTGATGAAATTGAATATGTGTATAGCTCATACACAAATAATGAAATGATTAAAAAATCAAGGTCATAGTACCTGTTCACGTCTCACAATCACCCACTGAGTGTTCAAATTAGTAGTTGGTCGAACCGCCCCTGGAGGCAATGCATGCTTGAATTCGTCGAGGTAAGGTATAGTAGAGGTTCCTAATGTCATCCTGCGACACTTTCTGCCAGGCATTCATCAGTTGTCGTTCCAGATCTGTGATATTTTATGGTACCCGAATCTGGCGGCCTACCATGTCCCAGACATGCTCGACTAGTGAAAGATCTGGTGAACATACTGGCCAAGGAAGAATATCAACGGCAAGGAGATAGTCGAGCGGTATGTGGCCTGGCATTATCTTGTTGGAAAATGGCCCCAGGGTGACGTGCCATGAAGGGTAATGCAACCGGCCGCAGGATGGTATCAACATATCGTTGAGTTCTTAAAGATGTACGGAGGATGACAAAAGATGACTTGCTGTCATAAGAAATGGCGTTCCACACCATCACACCAGGGGTTATGGCTGTATGCCTTTGTAAAACAAAGGCTGATTGGGACCGCTGGCCCCGTCCTCTCCAGACACGAACACGGTGGTCATCTGCTTCAAGAGTGAAGCGAGATTCATCGCTCAACACTATACGACAACACTCCAGACGACTCCACCGATGTTGTGGGATCAAAGGCAAACGTCTTAAAGGCCTCTGTTAGCGTAACCCCGCCTCAGACAAGCACCGTGAGATGGTGGACGATACCACGGGAGGTATAGACGTGGCTGTAATGCGTTGAATAGTCGACAATCATACCGTTGGGGCGGGTTCGGGCATGGCGAACAGTCATCCTATCTTGCCTGGCATTTGTGCTGTTTAGCCTCCAGAGCCTTCATTTCGTCGGAAATTTCCTTGAAGCAACCATTGGTGCCAACATCTTTGCACAACAGTGTCTGCACGCTGCAGGTGGCGGCCTATTGCTTTGGTATGACCATTCAGCTTCACGCACCCCTACTGTGCGACCACGTACGAAGTCGTTTAGTTGTCTATAAGGTCTTCGATATCGTCGTAGTGGCATCTTTAGTTGCTTCTTTACGGAATTACAATGGCACCAACAAAAAAAAAAAAAAAAAAAAAAAAAATTTTCAAATTTTCCGCCTCTGTTACTGGTTTTATTCTTTGCGAATTGCGCGGTATTCTCGCAATTTCTGTTCATTTGCCTTGAAACTTTGATCATTTACATGTTCGATCAAGATGTTTTGCATACCAAATTTCGCCACGATCACAAAAGTCCTTCTTGGTGCTTCGACGTTTTCGCAAAAGCGTATATTTATAACGGAATGATTAAATCTGACTGGTTAAATTTAGCGACAGTTATGTTTTGCCGAATGGAGTTCACTAAGAACTGGTGAAGTGTAAGGGCACGTGGAAGACAAATAAAATTAATGAATTTTTGTTTCTCTCAGTAACCATTTGTTTTAAAATCTCTCACCTTGTTAATCAACAAGAGGGATTAATTTAAAAAGATGAATAAAGATTTTGAGGAAAGACAACGCTCTGAGAAACCGCTACGGACGACAATGTGGGAAATATAATTTAAAGGCCTTGTGAGGTTCTCTCTGTTTATTTTTAATAGTTGATTTTAAGTTCATTTACTTTTCTGTCACTCTCTTTTCACACACGTTTTTCATAACAGAATATTAATGAGATAGCAAGCATTTATTCAGATTGAGGGAGAAAGAAGTGCTATTTAAGCGAAGGTACGCTAAAGTGTGTTATGCCTATTTCATGCCACGTCGTACCGTGATTTATTAGAGATTTGATGCTGTGGCGTTGAGTGCTTCAAGCCACTGTCTTGTTTCGCCGGTTTTCCACAAACCAGAGATTTTCCTGCGCATTACTTTATTCTGTGAGCCCTTAGGCTAATCTATTACATTTGAATTAGTTCAACATTAAATGTTTAATTTAAGCCATAAATGTAAGCCTTGTGTAAAACCAAGTTGGGTTATTGTTATTTCTTATTATTCGTGTTCAAATAAAAAGGTCTCATAAAATCTTCTTCTGACTTTGTGTTCCTGTATTCACAAGACCAGAAGATATTCTTTCTAGAGTCTGTAATTGATGCTGCCAAAGACCACCAGACTTTATGTTTAAATTGGCAACAGTTGTCAATGGCGGCTTCTAAATTCGTTTCTTTTTCTTTCGCCAGCAGTTTTGCTGGAGTAGGATCTGATGTGTTAAATGAAAATGATACACCGAAGTATAGAAAGTCATAATATAACTCTCGTGTGAGCAGACTAGAATTTTTATATTCAGCCACTAATTTTCTTCAAATAATTAATGGTCAAGTCCCGTCATTGTTCTTAACCTTAAGCTTCTAGTTATGATGATTTATCAATTCCGTCGTACGTCATACCTAAATATTATTAAATTGAAATAAATTTGGAAGCATTCTTTTACCGGAAACATAAATTAACATGATTTTAAGATACAAAGATTAAGGATATCTACTGCCTATAAGTTATACATAGACTACTAGAATCAAAATTAGGTGTTAAGAGCAGTGAAAGACATTCAAAAATTTACCCCTTGAAATACTCGAGAACTGCAATTCGTACGGACAGAATATCCATTCATATACTATACGAGCATCATACAGTCGATAAATTCCATTTGCGACAGACATTATCACTTCCGAACAGTGCGCCATTAACTTGTTTACACTTTAGAGAATTATTCGATTATCTTGACAGGATATATCTTACCGAGTGAAAACGCTTTATGTTCTAAAAAGACAAAAATTATGCAGCTTTTAGGCGAAGTTATTTAAATGAATTTCTATCGGTTCCGAAAAATGAATATCAGTTTCTGTAAAGAATAATTATTTGTCTTCTGCTGTGAATAACCGTTTCGGCAATAAACCATTCAAGAGATTCATAGTAGTTTGGAAACGATGCTCGAAAACTGTTAATGCAGCAGCAATGCAAATGTTTTTCTTTTTTCTGTAAATATTAATAAACATATATTTCGCACGCATCTGCAATACAGTTCGTTTAATGAAGATGCCCGTTAAACTTTTACTCCCTTGAATGAATACGAAATAAAGTTATTGTAATCACAAAACATTTTGGGGATCATATTTCAACGAAAATATCCATTTTGACCGCTCTCGAATCCATTTGAGAGAATGTTTTTGGTGTGACATACGTACGTATGTACAGAATAAAGGACTAATTTCTCCATACCGGATTGAAAAATGGATTTAAAATGGATTTAGAAGAGTTATTTTCGTAACGTCTGTACGTGAGTATGTATGCATCTAGCATAACTCAAAAACGCGTAGTCTTAGAACCTTGAAATTTTGTATATCGGACTGCTATAACGTGTAGCTGTGCACGCCTCCCTTTTCGATTGCAACCGGCCGCACCAAAAGCATATATATATATATATATATATAGATGAGAAAAAGAAGTACAATTCTAAAAGCAATCGCCTAAAAGTAAATTTGATACCTTAGTTCCAGAGTGTGAAAATACTTTGAACAAATAATCAATTACTAAAAAAGTAAAAG
>KK117641.1:458572-478882 GCA_000611955.2 Stegodyphus mimosarum
GCTTAGTTTTTTCATTCTTCTTATGTTGATAAATTGTGCATTTTTTGCTTTAGAACTGATTGAATTATGTTCTTTTTATGTTCCGATTAAGGTTTTATGCTCTTAGTTAATCTGCATGAAACAGTTTTAGAATTAACAACAATTTAAAAGTCGTTTAAGTGCTACTAAGCCTAACGAAGCCGCCGTTTGTTTATATTTGAAACTTTTATTATAAAAGTGAATTAAGCCAGTTTCTGCACTTGTTTCAGGGACTTCTTGCCGATTAACCAAAAGTAAATATTCAGTTATGTGAATCGCAAAATCAGCCTTCCTACCTGCTGACCGAATTGCTTGTTTCTGCGTAGAAACTCTAATTTTAATTGTAACTGTTTAAGCTGTGTTTGATATTTCACGTTTTTCTTTATTTTACAGTTTTTAATGAAGATATTTTGAAGTTGCTATGTATTTCTGCCTAACCGCAGTGAAGTGAGAACTGAATTAATTGAACGAGAGATATATCTCTAATGAAATTCGAGGAATTAAGTTTAAATTGAATGGAGGAAAAAATGTGTATAATTTAATAGGCCGTTAAAGGAAGTTATGTGGTGTCCACATCAGATTTTTTTGAATGAGAATCTTATTGCAAAATGAATTTTCGAATAATAAAGAAGTGTAATTAACTTTTCTCTTCGAATTTCGTCATGATTTTTCAGTCATCCATCTTAAAGAGGAGTGCTCTGTTTTTTTCTCATATATATTATTCTTTAAATGACCTCAATTAATTGAACAACTAACCATTTCAATTAATTATCTACTAATTTGTATTGGATGAAACGCTTACCATTTGATTGTCATTTAACATTTGAGCACAAAGCGAACAATTTGATTTGCGACTATTTTTTTTATTAGCTTCTGAGATGATGACTAAATTAAATTTATCGAGAAACGACTGCTCTTAAAGATGAGTATCAGAGGGCCCAGACGTATAATTTTTTTGCGATTATTGTTCGTAATTTAATAGTAGAACAGATATTCTCAGTTTACTATTGCCGCCCAACGGGGATAGCGGTTAACGACGCTGACTGCCATACCAAAGGGCCTGAGTTCGAATCTAGAATAAGGCATGGATGTTTGTAAATGTATTATAGCGTTGGTTGGGCATGGGGGCACTCTAAACATGCGGCGAGCCGAAAGTCCTCTCGAGAGGTTAACGGTAGAGGAAGAGAAGTAGGAAACCCTCGGAGCTGTACCCCCCAGGGCGTACTCTTTAAATCTGCGGGTGGAACTGGGCAAACTCTAACTTGTGTAGTGCTCAAGGCTCTTGTCAGCGACAGGCGCAATCTTGCACTCCTTGCCACGATGAATTTCGTGGGCTTGTTCTGATGTTACTCTCAGAAAAGTGAGATAAGTTACAACAAAAATTGTTTATTTATTAATTTCTTCAGCTATCAATAACTACATTTTTTTATTAAATTAGAAGTAAAACAACAAAAACCAGAGTTCTATTGTAAATTTTCACATAACTAATTTATCGAAGTATCATTCTCAGCTGTCAAAGTGCAAAGCTTAGTTTTTGTTGTATGACTTCTAAATTAATATTTGTTCCGCGTGTTATTTTAACCATAACTAAATTTTTGTTTATAATTTGTACAAATAAGCTTTTAATTTTTAAAAGCTATTTAAGGTGTCATTTAATAAGGATTTTTAAGGTTTATCAAAATTTCTTATTAAAAATTTGATTTTCCTATGCCCGCGGTGTTATAATTCTGATAATAGTTATATTATTTATTAATTTCTGATTTTGGTGCGTTTATTTATGACGGAAAAGGTCACTTAAAAGTAATGGCAGTGTAATTAAAGAATTGGTAAAGAGTAAGAACTGGTATGGAATAATTAACCGAGGTTTTACTTCGTAGTCTTATTTCTGTTAGGCGAATCCATAAATGTGGAAAGAGTATGTTATTACAACTGGAGAGTTAACCGACGTCTTTTGCTATTCGCGAAATAGGAGTCTGACAGCTGAGAAAAAGTACAGGGTCAGGTCCGGCGGATATGGAGGGCAGGTGTAAGAAGATCAAGATTCAAAAAGATAGCAATGGTGAAAAAGCGACTAGAGTCACTTGTTAGGTCATATACGCAGAGATTAGCAATTGCTATAGACTAGTTCTAGCCCAACAGAATTCGGAGTTACACAGTAGGATGGAGTGAAAAAAGCAATTTTGTTTTCGAATTTTATTATTTTCTGACCCAACTAATGGTCCCGTTCGACGAAAAAACGCAGTAAAAATATTTCAGCTCAATCGCTCGTCATCTTCAGGTTCCACATGAGGTAAATAAAAAAATCAATGATAATATTAATGAAAACATCAAAGAATTTTTAACAGTATTTTTTTAATGATGTTTTTTACAACAATTTTGTTTCTTGACCCAACATATGGTTGGAATTGGTAAAAAAATGTCATTCAAAAAGTTTCAGCTTAATCACTCATCATCTTCGAGTTTCACAAGAGAACCGAAGAAATTCATCTTCGTGTCGAACTTCGTAAATTCGTTCCGGTACGCATAATTCATAAGTTCACATCAGTATCACCACTGACGGAGGGGTTTCAAAAATGGACCAATGAGCTTCTATTTCTCTTCAGATGCTGAATCTTTGAAACTGTGCGTATGTGCGCCTGTTGACGTTTACTTTTTATTTTGCCTTTATTTCGAAAATATAAATGCATGACGTATAAATGCTGCTATCATTTTTGCAGAAAATCTCGTGATGCTTTCATTTTATAAGTGTATTTAATCGTCAACATTTCACTTTCGCGAAACTTATCACATACTGATATTCGTTTTTTTGTATCGAGAAAATGACTCAATTTACAATTAGCATAGAACTGCATTTACTAACACCTGCGGACTAAGAGAATTCAAGTGCATATTTTTTTTTATTGAGCTGAGAATAAATGGAAGTATTACAACGAATCTAGTATTTTCTTATATTAATGACTGCTTTCCTTTGATTTTGAAAATTCAGATTCAAAGCATATATTATGATTGATCTGATTACACCTATTGTTAACACCAAAAGTTATAAATGAATAAATTAAATATATTCGTTATGAATAAATTAAATTTATTTTGTTTGAAGAGTATTTCTTGTGCATGCAATACATTAAAGAGTGAATAGTTATTAATGTTAAGAAAGTTCGCTTTGAATAAAAGTGTGCATTAGCAATAACATTATAGAACATCATTTTAATATAGACTGCGATAAAAATGCTAAGACTTCTACTATTTACATATATAATTACGTTTATGTTTGATCTAACTTTGCACTGAAAACTTTCACAAGAAATCCAGTATGCTTTAATTATTTTATATAGGAAATTGCGTGATAAAACATTTTGAACCACCTTGCTTAAAACGCGGCAAAGGTCAACTGAAATGCAGAAATATTACTGGAAGCTCATTGGTTCAATGTAGAAGCCACACCCTCGGTGGCGAAACAGATGTGCACTTATGAAATATGCTTCCGGTACTTGGTTCGACTGCGTATGAATCCATTCCTGGCTTCTGCACCACATGTTGCCAATGACGCTTCTGTCACCAATCTCAAATGCCTCTCTACTATTTGAGAATGGCAATGGAGCTTTCCTACTTCAAACTGAGAACCGCCTCTAATGAATATTATGTCTTCGTCCCTGGAGATCAAGGTAGCCCTTGATCTTTCAGTATTCTTTTCAGGACAAGTTCACGAATATATGCTCGTTCATCTTCCAGCATCGCCAATAGGATGTTTACAAAGTAAGCAAAATAGAAGTTCCTCTGAATAATTTTGTGAACGATTGCCTTAAAATGTTCTGACAAGAACGAACTTTTCTCAGTCATTCCATAAACATGACGTGTTCCGTATGTTGCTCTCAGAATTTTATATTTATTTCAAACCAGGATGCTGCATAAACTTTTATAATATGTTCGGCTAGTAGCTTCAAGCTGTATGTTGGTTTGGCGGTTGATACACAAAGGCGAAGAATTCTGTTGACTGTAGTGAACCATCTTGAGTGGGCCATCCTCTCAGGACGGACCCTTTTAGGTCTGAATGACACTCCCCCAAGGAAATATGAATTAGGTATTTTTGGTCAGTACTGAGATCTTTTTTGTCAATTTCGGATAGATCAACTGGAATAGGGGCATAACCAGTCACTGGAAGGGTTTCACACGCTTTCAAGGATTTTCGTATTGTTCCAGAAAACTGTTACGTTCCAGATGCATTTCCATCAATCTTCTAGAAAAAGTGACGAAGAGACATTTCATTGGTGTGCAATAAGAAAACAACTCAATGAAGTTTGTGACCAACGAAGATCTTAAGACGTCTAATTACGCAACTTTTCTTTCCAGTGTTGACGCTCGTTCCATCGCACCCAACGACAACCAGTTTGGAAAGTTCAATCCCTTGCAGTGTAACAATGTTGGTGCTGCTTTGTGTAATATCTGCACCAGAGCCAGAATCCGTAGTTACGTGTCTTATATAAAAAGAACCGGGTTTTGAAGAGGAAACAATATGCTCTTCCTCAGCTGTAGTCCTGCAAAAAGGATTTCCCTTCTCATTACGCTATAGTTTTGTCCTTCCTTTCATCAAAGTAGATGCCGTTCAAAGACTGTACAAATACCCTTATTAGAGTAGCGGTTGACGAAGCGGCGACCGTACTTTAAGACATTTTCTACGCAGCTTACTCCTATCAATAACTAGATTATCTTTAGATACAATTCCCAGAGTAACTTACCTGAGGTAATGAGGTATGGAGTTTTCTTCCAAATTCGTGAAATGTCACAGAAAACAATTTCGGTAATGTCTTTCACTGAAGGTTCTTTCTTGTTCCCTTACTGACCCGAAGGAAATGCTTTGTGGGGTTCCACCCTTTGACTTCACAGTTCTTGTACACTGATAAGCGAATAATCACTTGTGTGTGAACAGAGACGTAAGACTGAAGAAGGGTTAACTACCCTTTATTTCTCAAAATAAGGATGAACACAGTCTGCTCCTACCTCGGAGCGTACAGCAAAGCCTCCACTTGGGCTTGAACTCAAATTAATAAGAATTAAAACTTAACTAATGCTTAACTAAAAGGTATAGCCGAAGCTATCAGAATAGTTGGACCCTAAATCTCAATTACGTAGGCGAAGCTATCAACGGCCTAAAGTACGGCCTAGAGTAATAATAATTTAGGGAGAGACGTAGCCAAAGGCAAACGCAAGCATGTCAGGAACTCTGGCTCTCTAACGTAGTCAGTGAAGCGTCGACTTAAATACTACTCTTACTCATTTGCATTAAACGCGTTTCTGAAAATGCAGTCTGGTAGGAAATTTTAAGCTGAAGTTAGAAGAGATAGGAAAGGTGCATAAACTTAAAATTAGGATAAGCCTTACAGCTTCATTACATCAGCATACGTGGGTAAAACTGTCTCTTTAAGTTGTACTGGAGTTCCAAAAACATTACAAAAAGATTCACTTCTAGCTGACGTATCTTAATACAACATAAAATGATAATGACTGATAAAGCAGGATTGACAAAACACACTGAAAAACCAATTAATTAGCAATAAACAGTCGTTGACTATGTGATTAATGTTAAACTATGTGATTGCTTACCCCGAGCTAGAACCAGTAATCAGATCAGAAACCGTCTGCTATCTTGTATATTTTAGCATTAAATTTGATATTTTAGAGTGGGAAGCAATTTCTTGCACTAATAATTGACAAAGCAATATATGAAAAAGCGCAAAACTGTTAAAAAAGTCAGTACAGATAGTCACTTGTGGTGTGGAACCTCACGATGTCAATATTTTGGGCTGAAATTTGAACACAATTTATTCTAGTCCATTTGGAACCATACAATGACTCAGGCAACATTGAATTTTTAAAAAAAGTTTTTTTTCACTCCAGTCTAGTATACAGGCGCAGGGGAATTCCTTTGAAAGCCCCCAGTTTCGAACAATTGAAGACTTTCTCAAAACTTCCTGACTGCGTTAAAAACTCAAAATATTGTGAATTCTGATTAAATGCAAGAAAATGTTTGAGATACTTTAAGATATGCAAGATAATAGTTACTGCTCCAACAAACCGATAATTAATAGTACACGTGGAACACTGTGAAAAAAATTAGACAGTTCTATATCTCCCATTCTATAGGGTCGATTGACGAAATTCAGATTGCAGGCGCGACTTAGATACACTGAAGAGCCACTGAATTAGGGATAATAAGGGCTTTGCACATTGTGTAGCGCTGCGCATCATTTATGCGCAAGTGAGGGCTCTGTGGTATCTGCATATACAGCGCGTACTGTGGTTGTTCTGAATTAGTTGTTGGAATTGCCAGTAAACTGCATGATTTAGACGCCTTCTATCGTGGACAAATCATAGGTGCGCGAAGCATGGGCCATTCGATTTCCGAAATCGTCAGACAGCTAGGTTTTTCAAGGTCGACAAGTGTCAAGAGTATACCAAGAATACATGGATGGTGGGCAAAAACTAGCGATCGGGCAAACTGCAAAGGACAATTAGCCTTGAGAGAGCGTGGTGACAGACGGTAGTGTACGCAGCCAGCGAAGCCAAACATTAGCTCAGATTACTACCCAGTTGAATGACGGTGCCAGTCGTACAGTCAGTAAACGGACTGTGCAACGCTCGCTTCACCGTATGGGTTTCTGGAGCCGTCGACCTACGAAACTACCATTGCTCAATACTCGCCATCGGGCTGCACGTCTTGCCTGGGCAAAAGAACACAGAGGCTGGAGTGTAGAGGACTGGAAACGAGTAGCGTGGAGTGAAGAGTCTCGATTCCGACTACTTAACGCCGGCAGGAGGCTGAGAATATGGCGTCGGGCTCATGAAGCCATGGATTCTGCATGCCAGGTTGGAACTGTACAAGGGCTGGTCTGGGGTGTTTTTCGTGGCACTGTTTGGGATCTCTGGTGTGTATAGCAACTTCTCTCAATGCTATTCGATACCTAGAGTTGATGGGTGATCACCTCCATTCGTTTATGTTGTTCTGTTATCCGCACGGTAATGGAGTTTTCTAAGAAGACAACTGTACCTCTCATAAGTCCCGGTCGGCTACTGGCTGGTTGGATGAGCATTCCTCAGACTTTTCTGTTATAAACTGGCCACCTAGAGACCCAAACTTAAACCCTATTAAGCATCTTTGGGATGTTTCAGAACAAGGCGTAAAAGGCCATCACACAGCACCAACGAACTTTACTGAGTTATGGACAGCTTTAGCCAATATTTGGCAAGCCATTCCCGTGGAACGTTTCCAGAAACTTATTGAATCTATGCCTCGTCGTGTGGCAGCCGTTATCAATGACAGAGGAGACCCATCTCGTTACTAAGTTGGTATCCCTAATTCAAAGGAACTTCAGTGTATATTAGCTTTATATATAGCATTGTTCTAATTTTGCAATTTTTTGTGAGAAATTTATGGAGAAATTCAAACACTTATCTTGGCGCTTTCTTTCAGTTTGCGCCAAGAATAATTCACTTGGCGAACTTCTTAATTTATAGCAACCTATTTATAGCATCAAAATTTAATATTTAGGCATAATTGGAGTAGTAGAATCGAAATATGAAAAAAAAATCAGCATGCCATTTCAGAAAAAGTCCGATTTTGTGTCAAAATACCTCTATTAGAACAACGCTATATATAAATCCAATATGTATCCTAAGTCACACTTTCGAGACATGAAAAACGCAATTTGAATTTCGTCAATCGGCCCAGTAGAACGGGAGATATAGAACTGCCCCATTTTTTCCCGCAGTGTACATTGTATAGCTATAAGAATAATTAAAGGCAAATATGAATAAAAAATTGCGTACTTGACAACCATCCCACCAATAGAGTGCGCTTCTTAATCCGTGTTTCTCAGCTGTAACCCAAATTGGTTCTGCCCATTCCCACCAGTGAGGTACTGAAGCTGTATCATTAGGCGCCATTAAGAATAGGTCACCATAGTACGGATCATACATCATGTTCTGTACAAATCCATGGTTTTCTGCGTAGAGTCCTAAAAAGAAGAAATGTTTATGTTTAAAAAGAGAGAAACAAAAACATTTTAAGAATAAAAAATACAGAATTAATTTACATCAGCAAAGAAATACGATGCAAGATACGCTTTAATGCTGGTGCAGAATTTTCAAATTGAACTTTGCAATTCAAATTTAGAACAAGTATAATTTTCGAATTTGTGAATGTGAAACTTTATTCTATACAATTGCAAAAGTTGAAGAAAAAATAAAACAAAGTTCGTAAATCCATTCGATGAGGAATTCTTATGGTTCTTTCTGATCTGCTTTTGGAAGGGTGCCTCATTTCAACGGTATGTATTCTCAACGGAACTGTCGTGAATAGTTCTGGCAGATATGTCATTTTCTCTAGAAGCCTTGAGGAAATCAGTATCAGTTCTCCCTGACACTTCTAATGGATAGTGTGTTTGAAAACGACGAATCCTCTCACACTTGTAGATCTTATTCTGGCAACTCTCGGAACACTGTCTCGGAATACTCTCGAAAACACCAAGCTGTGGCTGTTCCAGCATTAGTTATCAGTGTTGAGCAATCATCTTCACAATGGCAAGAATGCAAAGATGTAATAGTTCCATCTATTTTGATTGGCATAGTTTCAAAATTCTCGGTTACATATAAGAAATATAAAGGTGGTGGCTCATTATGTACACATCTTCACACTGAACAACAATCTTCTCCTCGCCTCTTTATATGTCTCTATGTAGAACGTTTTCAGCTTTGTGCTTATATTTCGCTGTTATTTTTCGTAGCAGCAAATTTTAGCTTAAAGAGAAATAAGTATCACCATTTTTATCAAGGCAACAATCCGCTGACAGCTGATTTGCCTGGTACACGATTTGGACATCTGCTCTTCTTGACAAGAAAAAAACATTACACAGAGAAAACTATCCTGTGTGGCAACACTGACGAGAGAGGATTTTCACCAAGCTCATTGACAACATTGATGTCACAACCATAGTCCAGATACAGGTAGCATATATCAGAACTTCCAGAAAATACAGATTAAGTGAAATCCTGTATTACTTTCAGTATCCTTTATATCAGGATGGGCACCTTTTTCGAGCACATATTTGACGACATTATATCGTCGTGTTCAGAAGCCCACACTATAGGAGTCCATCCAGCCTCCTCCTGTGTATTTAAATCCACCTCTCTTGAAGTTATTCGCATTTTTAATATGTCCAGATTTCCATGCTTTGTAGTAAAATGTAAACTTGTCATTCCATTTTTACACTTAAAATCAACTAAAGTTCCTTTTTTACTTCCTTGTACGAAGTGAAAAAGGAAGTATTGTAATCGCAAAAAATTTCTGGTATCATATTTCAGGCAAAATATCTATTTTGATCGCTATCGAATGCAATTTAACGACGTTTTCGCGTGACATCTGTACGTAAGGACTGAATAAAGGACTCTCCCCGCCCCTGAAAAAAATTATAAAATAACAGCTTGCCATCTAGAAGAATATCCAACTATGATACACATGTGATCTCAGATCGCAGCCTGTGTAATCAAAGCGCGACATCTTACTGAAAATTATTCTCAGAAGCACTTTTTCCATCCAACCGAAGTTACAACCTTCTATAATAGCATTAAAGTATTGCCAGCGTAATAAATAATAGATGAAAAAATGCCCATAAAAACAGGTAAACGAGCTATATATGAAGGGATATACGTATATTCCGCCGTAAAACGTGCACCTATAATTTCAAACTACATTTTTTAATTTTTAGGTGTATTTGCCGTATAACGCGCACCCATTTATTTAGGAAGAAACCTGAAAGATAAATGTGCAATGCTGTTATGTTTTGAAGTCATTGATTCGAAGATTTTTCCGACGCTTACGAACAATGGTGTTCTAAATTGATCAAGCCTTGAGGGAACAATATGTGTGGTGGTGGGAGGGAAATGTTTGACAGAGTAAATAATTCTGCAAAGAGGATACGTTGTATTCAAAGCAGATGTGCACCAGAATGTTATTCTAGGATTTTGATAAAAGAGTGACATTATTCAAGGCAAGAATCCACTTCGGATCTTAATGAATTTGTGGAATAATCAATCAGATGTTTCCTCTTTCTGTAATAATTTGGAGTCGTGATTTTGAAGTGAACATCGAAGGTGAGGAGAGAATAAGAAAGGAAAAGAAGGCCAGCGTCATGCCAGTCTAAAAATAGGGCGTTAGTGGATATGAATGTCCGCTGTGAATGAAATTAAACTTGACATAATTTAAAAGTCATTAAAATATGTAGTATATCTAACAATCTGGAAGGAATGGAAAAATATTATTTATTTATGGATCAGAATAGTAGTCATGGTGAAGGTGAAACAGAATTAGATGATGTGCCGGAAGATAACGGAATACGGATATGACGAACTTCTCATGCTATCGGATAAGGAAATTTTTTAAGTTCATACGGAATGTCATTTCTTTTAAACCAGCAGCATTTAGGTACACTGCGCTTTCCATGTTTCGAAAGCGCAACTTACGACATATACTAGATTTATATATAGCATTCTTCTAATATAGGTATTTTCACACAAAATCGGACTTTTTCTGAAACGGCATGCCAATTTTTTTCCATATTTCGATTCTACGAATCAAATTATGCCCAAATATTAAATTTTGTAAAATTTGGTGCGAAATTTAAGGAGAAATTCAAAAATTTATTTATCTTGGCGCATTTTTTTCAGTTTGCGCCAGGAATAACTCACTTGGCGAACTTCTTAATTTATATAGCAACCTATTTGCCTTTCCTTTTTTATAATTGTACAGGAGCGGCAAAAAAGCCATCGTGCATATTTTGAAATAATTTTAATGAAGTGCGTAAACCACATTGGATATTATTCCGCTTTCAACAAATATGCCGAATTTCAAAACGCGCCAATATATCATTTCACATATATCTTCTGAAATTTTGAATAAAAAAACTCTAATTTATTCCAAGTATGCTTAGAAATATATCTACTTTAAGATGATGGTAAAATTTTATAGATTATAATTTAAAACTTTTTTCGAAAAATTAATAAAAATTATTTAAAAATACAAATTTAAAAAATAAATCCCCCCAAATGGGCGAATTTTATTTGGAATGAACCTAAATTTCGAAATGTGAAAGGAAGAATCAAATAAGTTTAGTACAAAAAGATATATTAATAAATATATACCAAATTCAATTAACATGCAGGATCTAAATTTTATAACGAATTTTTTAAAAACTACTAGTGCGATTTTTACCTTTGCAGTTTGGCATAATTTGAGTCGTAGAATCGAAACATTGAAAAAACATTGGCATGTGATTTCAGAAAAAGTTCGATTTTGTGTCAAAATACCTCTTTTAGAACAATTCTCTATATAAATCTAATACATATCCTAAGTCGCGATTTCCAGACATGAAAAACGCAAGTTGAATTTCGTCTATCGGCCCAGTAGAACGGGAGATATAGAACTGCCCCATTTTTTTTCCGCAGTGTACATGTAGAAATATAATTTTTGCATGCTCATCTTTTCCTATACGCCGGAAATATACGCTATTTATTTCATATACTTCAGTAATGGGAAAATATCTTACACTGCTGTATTATTCTTTAATTTATTATTTTCTTAGAAGTTACTATATTAAGCCGCCCGGGCTCCACGGGAGGCACTGGCTGTCCATATCCTAGCGTAATTTCATATTCTTTTGATAAGCTTATTCCATCGATGTCCTGCAACTTTTACTAATTCCTAGACTTCATGTAGGCGAAGAATTAATAGCTTTATCAACCACCGACGTTTTCAAACATGGAGTGAATTTTCAAAGTCTATACTTTAACTACGAGTACACATACAACTATCCTCTTTTGCACTTTCAGTATAATAACAACATTCTGCGTGATAAATTCAATATTTAATTCTAAAAAATCTGATGTATACACGACATGACTTCCTTGTACGGAATATTAAATTATACACATTTTGCATTTGATTTATACTTACCGAATTGAATTAAATGTACTTCGTCGATAGGGCATAAACCACAATAGAATAAATGCACTCTTTAAAATCCATTATATTTGTTTACCATAGCGACACTCTGGCGCTACCTTCACTTAACAGCGTTACATTTCATTTATTTTATAACTCAGAATGCACAAAAATTATAGCACCCAAAGAATTATCTAATCGTTGCCAGGTGTTCTATTCAAATACTATAATAAATCTAAAATGATGTATAAAAGAAATAAAAAAAAGGGAAAGAAACAGTTTTTCACAGACGATTCAGTATTTCTCATTCAATTAATTCAGATCCCACTTCGCGACAAGGCAAAAATACATAAAAACTGAAAATATCTATATTAAAAATTACGAAATAAATCTTAAATACTTATTTCCTCGAATAAATTCCAGAATGGATTAAGCATGATTTAATTCGCAATAATAAAAGAAGGCGTTATTTTTGTTGTTGCGGAGCCTAGTTTCTCTAGATTGGCAACAAATCCACTATCTGCTAAAATTTAAATGTAAACAAATATGGCTGCTACATTGTAAAATAATTAGTTTTAGCCGCACTTAAAGAACTTTTAAATTGTAGATAATTCTACAAATCTTGTATGCAAGTTAACTAAAGGCATAAAAACCTTAACCGGAAGATAAGAACAACATAATTCAATCACTTTAAAGCACAAATTGCACAATTACCAACGTGTAAGAATAAAGAAACTGAACTCACTGAACCGAGTAAAAGAGTGGATATATAAATAAATAAATATATATATATATATATATACACACACACGTTTGGTGCGGTCGATTGGAACCAAAATAGGAGGTGCACATCTACATGCTATAGCAGTCCTATATACAGGATTTCAACGTTTTGAGGCTACTCGTTTTTGAGTTATACAACATACATACATACGTACGTACGTATGCACGCACAGACGCCAGGAAAAATTCTCTTCAGGATCCATTCTAAATCAGTTTTATATTTTTTTTGTGACAAAAAGAGTCCTTTATTCTGTCCTTACATACAGATGTCACTCAAAAACATCGTTAAATTGCATTCGATAGCGGTCAAAATGGATATTTTCGTTGAAATATGATACCCGAAATTTTTCGCGATTACAGAACTTCTTTTTTACCACGTACAAGGAAGTAAAAGCTGTAAACTTTGTCGCGGATTTCCACCCGAAATTTTGCGTCCAGAAATGTCCTTAATTTAGAGACTAACAAATGCTTTTTCAATTCTTTTGTTTCAACTTAACATCGGCTCATAACTTATATGAAAATAAGGAATTCAGAAAAAGCAAACTAAGGTCTATAGAATAACAAAACATTCTTGTAAAATGATATTTTTCCCAAAAATATGTTGCTCGAAAATATTCTATGCAAATTTTTCATAACATGAAAATATAGTGCTTAAAATATAAGCCATTTTCAATAACATATTTGCGTTATCTGTAGTATAAATCCTTTAGTAACTTAGAAAAGATTATTTTTCCATAAATTTTTAACCAAAAATTTTGTATTCAGATATTTTTGATTTTTCGTATTCAAGATTCTAAGAAAATTAAACCTACAACTCGTTTTTATCTCAAACATATAGGCTATATATAGCATATCTAATTACAACAGGATTTCATGCATATGAGATTTTAAAAGTGAATGCTAGAAAAAGCAGTCCATAGACACATCTTGCTAAGCAACAAACCAAACTTCAATATTTTAATGTATTTAAAAATGAAAAAGAAAGACTTCATTTTCGCCTCCAAATATGCACCGTAATCCATATCGAGAGATGGAAAATAAAAACTTAAAAGTACATGCATTATGTATAAAGCTAGAGGCAGGATCATTTGGTATTCTATAACACTACTTCCAAATCAAACTTACGCTGAAGAAAGATTGATTTATATTTTCTACTTTCATATAGTTGTTTGGAATTTCATTCGTTTAAATTCTCACATTTCAAGAGAGAGACCGTACTCGAAAAATAGAAAGTTATAACTTTTTTTTTCCCACAATATCTGTATTTTCTGAAATCTGCAACGGGATATTTCCGCACAGTTTCGAGAAGTGCATGTAGCGTTACAAACTTTTAAGTATACACTCGGAATGGATGGAGCGTAGAGGGCGCATACTTTCGTTATGATATAGCAGAAAGGAGAAGAGAAATCACGTTTTTTACCCTCATGTATAAATCATTCCGCAACTCTTCTGATACTCTGTAGAAAGCCCAACTCTGTATCCATTCCTGTCAGCATTTTTAAATATCAGATGACGAGGGTGAACTTCACATGAAAAGTACTTTTTGCTACAATATGCGCTGTGTAAATAAATATAATCACGCATACACACATGTGCATATACATAAACGTAGATCCTCATTCACATTTAATATGCACGAAGTTCAGCATAATTAATTTCAGAATTTCATGTACAGTTATTTTAAATAGTTCATTTTATAAGGTATTTCTCCCGCCTTCTTCGCATTCGTTCGTGGTGTAGTGGTCAGCACGCTCAACTCGTAAGGATAGGTCCGTGGTTCGATTCCCGGCGCGCGCATTACTCATTTTTCATCTCTCCTGCTTCTAAATAACCTAATGTCTCTATAAGTAGCGCCCGAACAAAAAATAGTTGTGGGTGATCATTATCCACCACCAGGATTTGTCAATTGAGTCCCCTAAAGCCCAGTCGCACTTTAAAAGGGGGAGTATATAAGGTACTTCTCCTTCCTTCTTCGCATACCTTCGTGGTGTAGTGGTCAGCACGCTGGGTGAGTATTCCAGAAGTCCGTGGTTCGAGTACCGTCGAGGGCATTGCTTATTTTTAACATCTCCTACTTCCAAATAACCTGATGTCTAAAAGTGGCGCCCGAACTAAAAGGTGTTGGATGATGATTCTCCACCACCACGATTTGGCGACTGGGGCTACTAAACCCCAGTCGCTCTTTAAAAGGGGGAGTATATAATGTATTTCTCCCGCCTTCTTCGCATGCCTTCGTGGTGTAGTGGTCAGCACGCTCGACGCGAAACCGAGAGGTCTGTGGTTCGATTCCCGACGAGGGCATTGCTCATTTTTCATTCTTTCTGCTTCTAAGTAATCTAACGGCTCTACAAGTTATCCATTTATATGGCAGTAACTATAAAATCTTATTAGTTCCAAGATGTCTACAAAGTCCGGAGAACATTAAATATAATCCATTCATATACAAAACCTTTTTTAAGTACTTAAAGTGCTGTAAAATCATTTAAATTCTGATATCCAGCTAAGTTGTAAACTCTGGCTTTGACCTACGCTTGAAAATATCTAAGAGCAACGTATTTAAGTAAAGCTGATTAATGTAAATAACTTGAGAAATGTATAAATGACTCTTGATTTGAACATAAATCAAATTTCGATGAAAATGCGTATAGCAAAATAATATTTTCCTCTTCTGTTCTTTCACCTAGTTACTTCGGTTGTTCTTTACTTGAAAAGTATTTAATTACAGGATTTTTTTACTCAAACGAAGTTATATAAGATATTTTCTCCCATTTTTCCGCACTCCTCCGTGGTGCGACTAGAAGCAGGCTTGATGCGTATTCGGGAAGTTCAGAGTTCGAAACCCGGCCAGGGCATTGCGGTTATTTTGAGTTTCTTAACATCGAAAAATTCTGAAATGACTGGACAAGTAGCGCCCGAGTTAAAACCGAGTAATCGATAATTCGTCATCACCAGGATTTGGCGACTGGGTTCCGTAATCCCCAGTCGCCCTTTAAAAGAGAGAGTATATATGGTATTTTCCCTCTCCTTATCACATGCCTTCGTGGTGTAATTGGAAGCACGCTGGACTAGTTCGTATCCTGAGCGGGACACTGCACATTTTTCACGTTCCTGCATCGATATTACCTAATAACTCAACAAAGGCTCACCAGCAGCCAGGAGAGAAAATTGCTGAACAATAGTAGTTCGACCAGGGTTCGATTCCAGGTGAGCGGACTTGACGGATGGGAGTTTTGATGGTTTTCCCCGTGTGTAAAGTGTATACGAGACAGTTTACTTTAGAAAGTCATCCATGAAGGCATCCCTCCTCTTAGGTAGAGAACCCTAGCCTGCTTTGCCAAAATTAAATAAACCTAACCAAAGGCTCAACAAAGTCACCTTTCGTGATTAAAATTGTACTAATGAATGCATATTGACTATTCATTTGCAATAAAGATGAATAGTATTTGCTCTGTGTGAAATGCTATTCCACAAGATTTCCGCAAACATGTATAATACTATGTTAGAAAAATAAATGTCTACTTTTATATATAAATATCCTTTTGACCATTTTAATTTCTAATGTGCCTGCTATAATTATTTCCATAACACCTCAAGTATTTCATAAACTAAAAGGTTTTCACAAAATATTAATAATTAATAAATTTACAAAATATTAATATTTTAAAAAATACATGCTGTTACACATTTTCAAATTCTCCCTCTATCCTTAAAACGCTACTCTGTAAAAGAATACATCAAATTTTGACTCATGGTTCTTTTCCTGGAAGCGACATTCGCAATGTCATAACGTGTATTTCTTAGAGCTAAAGTTTTATTTATACATTTTCCTTTCGTTTGAGTAAGCACTTTGTATCCTAGGCGATCGCAAATATTTATCAAATAATTTCACTCGTATCAAATGCCAGGCCAATTCTATATTGAAACAATTGTTTACGAAGAATTTACGTTCTTTAGCATGGTTTATAATTAAACAATATTAATCTTATTCCCCATAATATTAACCACATTAATTTTATGCTAAATTATTCATATTGTAAGATCTGTCTCTGTTGTTCTACATAAACTAACTGAGATCCCAAAATGAACCTGGTGAATTCTCGCACAGGCGTGAATAAATTACCAGCAAAGAAGAAGGGTGAAAAATAACCCTTTATTTAATTCAAATGATTAGCATAAAGGCACGATTTTTGTGCTTTACAATGGCACTGTCAACTTGAAGTGAAATTGAAAAGTAGAATATAATTGTGGTGTCAAAATCTAAAATAAAATAATGCTGGATTAGCACGTTAAGCCTAACAGGTTGACTCACAAAAACCCAACAGGCGTGACGATAATCCAAAATGGCCACGAGACTTACTAACGTAACAGCGAGATAGCAACGAAACGTGCGCTGGCTAGCGAAAACAAGCTCTGAATAAATTCGGAGATTCACCCGTTTAAATATTCACTTCACTTAACAGTAAAATTTGCATCCTGGCGAGAAAATACTAGAAGAAGTCGAGGAGTTCAGGAAAGGTATCAAACTTAAAATTAATTTGTTATGCAAAATGAGGGAAACCCTACAACATGTTGTCAGCTTAAATTTTGAATATTATCTTTCAAGTCTAACTTTAAAAAAGAAAAATTTGAATTACTTTGATTAAAGCATAAACATTAGTTCCTTTTTTGAGGCTTTAATAAAAATCTGATGCGGACACCACATGACTTCCTTGTTCGGAATATTACATTATACGCATTTTTAGCTGCATTTCATTCAAACTTCTTTCCTCGAAGTTCATTAGAGATAGATTTTTGATTCAATTAATTCAGTTCTCAATTCGTGGTAGGGCAAAAAGGCAAAAAAATCTCAAAGTATCTTCATTAAAAATTGAAAAACATAGAAAAATATAAAACACTAAATACAGTTAAAACAGTTGAAATGTTTTTTTACAATTCAAATTAGAATTTCAACGCAAAAACAAGTCATTCGGCCATCAGGCAACAAGGCAGAATTTTCCGTGCACACGACTGAAAGTTGACTATTGGTCCCACTCGGCAAAAAAAAAAAAAAAAAAAAAAAAAAAAAAAAAAAAAAAAAAACTGACTGAATTTACTATTCTTCTAAGTTTCAAATGCAAACAAATATGGTTGCTATGGTAAACATAAATAAGGCTTAGCCGCCTTTGAACAGCTTTTAAATTGTTGATAATTCTACAACTATTGCATGTAAGGTAACTAAAGGTATAAAAACCCTAACCAGAAGAAATCGCACAATTTACCAACATAAAAGAATAAAAAAACTGAGCTCATGGAGCCGAGTAACAGAGTGGGTACATATATATATACTTTTTGTGCTACCGATTGCAACCAAAAAGGGAGGTGCACAACTACATGTTAAAACAATCCCAGATACAGGATGATTATAGTTAAATCGACCCTACTCAGACCTCTCTAGAACCTGTTCTATTTATTGAATTTTGATGAAATTTCGTATATGTGTTATATGAACAATGGGGAAACGATTTCTGCAATAAAAAAATTCATGATCATCTTCTTCAAACCATTCTTCGACATAGGCCCTTTTCGGAATCCCTTTAAACGACGATATTCAGGCAATGCAACTAAGCTATTTCTGTCGTTCTAATAAAACAGTTTTACCAGTAAAGCTTCACCTTTCTTCTGTAAGGACATGATTGACGATGACAAAGGCATACATAATGATTTCCTGGCTGTGACTGCAAGTCTAATTATAAGTTTGACTAATTTGCGTAAGGAATTTTTGAAAATTGCCATCTGGTGGTCAAAATGTAAACTACTGTTGTTGCGGAAATTTTTCCCCCATAGTCCACAAAACGAGTATACCAAGTTTCATCAAAATCGGATACGCAGAGCGGGTTCTACAGGGGTCTGAATAGAGTAACTTTAATTATAACCACCCGGTACAAAATTTCGATGTTCTGAGACTACAGGTTTTTGAGTTATGCCAGATACATACATACGTACGTATAGATGTCATGAAAAATATTTCTTCTGAATCCATTTTAAATCAATTTTATAATCCGTTTGGGGGGAAAGAGGCCTTTATTGTGGCCTTACGTAGAGATGTCACGCAAAAAAACATCGTTAAGTTGCATTCGATAGTGGTCAAAATGAATATTTTCGTTGAAATATGATATCCGGAAAATGTTCGTGATTACAATACATTCTTTACTTCGTACAAGGAAGTCAAAAGAGTAACTGCATATATTTTCCCTGAGAAAAAAAAGAGTAACAAAAAGTCCTTGAAAAAGATCATGCTGCCAATCGCACTGAATTTTAATCCTGAAATGCACATAAATCAAATATGCAATGCCAAAATGGCACACATTTCTTACTTTTACAGAAAATAATGCAAACCTATAAAGAAAGAGTTTTTGCTGTTATTGTTACTAAACAATAAACGTATTTGAAAAATGAAACAACTCAATCCGTGTAACAAAAATTCAGAGAAAGCAGTTCAGAATTTAGTCGTTTAAAGTAATTTCGTAAATGTTTTCTTAATATGGCTGATAACAAACGCTAATACACTGCTCCACATTGAAAATGCAACACCAAGAAGGAGTGGCCAGAAATTTATGCAAATTTTAGAGTAGACGCACGTCACTGAGTTATGCGAATGATGTGAAATGGGCAGCTCTCCGATGCACGTGAGTAAGATATAAGGGAAGCAACGTGCAGAATGGGCAATATTCGTGTCGTTATTTCTGCCAGATGAATTATCGAAAAAAGTTGGTTTTTGTCCCGGAGGATACGTGTAATAAAAGAGAATGCCAGACCGCCGTCAGCGAAGGCACTTCTAGCAGATAGACGATTTTACGAGGGGTATGGTGATCGGATTGAGAAGGGCGGGTTGGTCCTAACGTAAAATCGCAGCTGATACCCACATGGATGCAAGAAAGGTGCATCGGCTATGGCGAGCATGGCTGGAACAAGGAAATGTGGGAAGAAGGAGGGAAGCAGGTGCAGCCAGAGTGACGTCAGCACGCGTGGATGGACTCATCCGCCGACAAGCTGTGGCGGTCCCGCAAGTCCCTTGTACCGCGATTCTGCAGCATGTGCAAGATACCCTGGATGTTCCCGTGTCGACCAGAACCATTTCCCGTTAATTGGTTGAACGTGGCTTGCACTCACGGCGTCCGTTAAGAAGACTGCCGTTGACCCCACAGCATAGACGCCAATGTTTAGAATGGTGCCGGACTGGAGCGATGTGAATTACAGAATTTCGAGACGTCGTGTTCTCAGAGGAGTCACGCTTCTGTTTATCCAGTGTCAGTCGCCGCATACGTGTGGGCGTCGACGTGAAGACAGATCTAATCCGACAGTAACTGTGGAAAGCCCCACCGCGCGACGACGTGGCATAATGGTTTGGGGCGCTATTGCCTACGATTCCAGGTCACCTCTAGTTCGTGTTCAGGCCACTATGACGGCCCAACGATACTTGGATAATGTACTGCGGCCGGTGGCAATTCTCTACCTTCAGGGGCTGCCTAATGCAATTT
>KK117641.1:488066-501691 GCA_000611955.2 Stegodyphus mimosarum
CGAAAAAATCGAGTTTGCTAATCAAAAATTCGATTAAGTTTTGCAAGATATGAAATCGATAATAAAACAAATTCTAAATTTCAAATTTGGGCCTCCAGATGCCCATATTCGGGTGGAAACGTTCAATATTCAAAATTGGATGGCTCTAGGTACCCTTTTTTTTTCACAATGCGAGAAACGTATATACATTTATGCAGATTCTTCATTATTTAATTTCTTTAAATATAATACAGGGCGATAATATTTGGTGGCAACAATTTGAAGTGAAACAACACTTTTAGTGAATCGACGCAAAATACCAAAATGAAATTAATAGTCCTTCTGGGAAATTGCCCCTTTGGGCTAAAAAAGAAAGAAAGCGGAGAGGAGGTTAAAATAATTTACCATCGAACCTTAATTTTTTACATGGAAAGAAACTTACTTATTGCGAAGGATAGCATATTTGGGTATTTAGTTACTTTTCACGCATAATTTGAGAATCTCAAACTCATAAATGTGCGGGGGGTCTTTTTTTCTTGTGTGGTTAGTCGATTTAAGACAAAGCACGTAAGAGCTGTTTGCCCAGAGAGGAATGCCTTCATGGATATTGTTTTAAGGGAAACGTTTTAGTACATTTACAGAAAGCTCATCCCAGTCGGCCCTTTCGCCGAGATTACATCTCGAATCGAACTATCAATGTCCAACTGCCTTATCCACTTGGCTATTTACGCATTTCCTTTCCCATCTTAAAACCCTCATCTATGCAACCTGTATTTTAAGCTGCGCTGTAATCTAAACAATGCAGTATTATTATCATTGCTTGGAATATTTCAGCCTTCAGAATGACAGGTAACTAAATTGATTTCTCCGTATCTAAAGGCAAATATTCCAGATACATAATCGAGAACCGGAAAAAAAAGGTTTTAATAAATTTTTCCATAAGATATGGCTTTTGCTGCTTTCTACATGGAAAGAATTCTCCCCCTTTTACTGGCTTTATTATTTTGCAGGATAAATACTACGAGAACAAATTTTACCTCACGGTAAATAAACGTTCGAAATCAATATCTGTGCAACGTAAAGCAGAAATAACAACATTAAATTATAAGCAAGAGGCTGAATAGTCTCATGGGCGGCATTTATTTATATTTGGCTCAACATTTTAGCCAAAAAAAAAAAAATTCTAACTCCGGGAGGGGGGAAAAATTGTTTGGAAAGCAAAGCCCGGAGGAAAATCATATCAGAAAAAGCTCAGGATATGAGCAACTAAACCATTTCTTGCTGCTGACTCAAGTTTAGTCACTCATCTTACCGAAGGGAATAAATTCCTGAGAACAAAATGAAAATAAATGCATATTACAATAACTGCATATATTTACACGATGTAGAATTAACGATGCTTCGACTGAAACCTCATGTACAGGTTTTTTTTTAAACATTTTTCCCAATAATATTTCAGAAATTCTTAATAATTCATAAACATGACTAAGAACACTGAAAATCAAAGTGAGCAAATTTTTTTTTAAATCATAAACATGTTCTTTGCTTTAGGTAACGCACGATAAAAGGGTAGTCTACTTTAGCTTCTGAAACACGGACATGGAATCCATGAGGAATTCTATCAATTAAATGACGGCAGCGAAACATACGAATTTTTTTTTATGAATGCAAACATTCTCAGGCATTCTTTATGTTTTGCACGCATAAAATGCAGTATCTCGGTGTTTTCGGTATTAATTTTTAAGGAAAATACTTTTTTGTGATTTATTTTCAAAAGCTTACTATTGTTAAAGAACTCTTTAAAAATATACAATAAATTATTAATATTTTGCTTTCCTGGAATAATTTCATTAAATCAGAGAAGTGAAGTCACAGAAACTTTTATGTCATCAAACGTACTCGAGAATGAAAAGTGTTTTAAGAGGTTTATTTTAATTCCCTCAAATAAACCTTCTGAAACAATGCTACTGTTGTGTTCGTGCGGGCTCGTAATGGATTGAATGCACAAGTCGTTAAAAAGCTAATAAAGTTTATTCTTTTCACATGAAATAAAACAAAATACTGAAATATATCCTCAGAGATATTTGTACAGTATCACAATATCTCAAACGTTAAACAGAATTCAATTCAAAACAGAGAAACTAATTCTATCTCACAGCGAATTCGCTACAATCAATAACAGCATTAAGTAAACATACAGTTCGCTTACAACATCAGCAACTGAGCTGAGGTGTTTTAATTAGGCTTTTATAAGCTTTTTAATTATTCACTAGAACATTCTGGTAAAACCTATTTTCTCTATTTTTCTAGATGGCAACAACAATTACGAGATATTTATTTATTAAACATTAAATGCACGCGCTCTGTCCTTTTTACTTTTCCAACGTAGCTTTCTCTTCAAAAATCGTCTGCGTTGCACGGGAAAATAAAACAATTTTAATTAGAATTCTAAATAAATAGCTAAATAAATACGAAATCCGTAACACTATACTGAAACAACATTTTACGGAATCTTTTCAAAAGTATTTAAAGTATTGAATAATTAGTATTGAATAATACAGCCAAGTACCGAAAATCCGCCGACCTGAAATCCGCCAACTCCTGAAATCCGCATTGCCTCTCAAAATATAAACATTGATTTTACAGGTTCCAGAAACCGCAGAATGGAGAATGAAATACCGAAGAAAAATATTTGTCCAATAATGACATCATAATTACCGAATAATAATGATTCTGTGTTAGTGGCAGAAAAAAACTCATAATCCAGAAGAGGTTTTTAGCATGGATGATGTGTTCAGATGAGCCAACACTGGCATATCAGATAACCGATGATGAAATCATTGGCTCTGTTTTGAACTCGCCACAGCAAGAAAACGATTCTGACACCGACACAGATAATAAATTTGATAGGAGTGAGAAAATATCTTTTAATGAGGGTTTGGAACATGATGAAAAATACCTAAAATATTTAGACCAACAGAGCTGTGTCACAGACCAAGAGATTATGACTCTGTAAAATTTATATACACATAAAAAAAACCCTACTCTGGAGCACTTAAAGTTTTAAAACAAACCTCTATCAGAAAAATGTTTGAATGTTTGAAACAAGTTAAAAAAAATTATGTTTTATTAGTATCCCTTATTTTTACACGTCTCTATTCTATATGTGCTTAATGCCTTAAAACATTCTTGTAATCACTAATACAAATGAATATATATAATAATTTAATGTATATAATAAAAAATGTAATAATGTATATTATTGTGCATAATAATTTAAGTAAATGTATCTAATATGCCTTATTTATTTTGCACTTTTAGTCTAATATTATGATTTGGCTTTTCTCTCCCGAAATCCGCAAAATCCTAAAATCTACACAACCTCTGGCCCCAAGCATTGCGGATTTCTGGACTTCTACAGTACTTCTGAACTGTTGGATAATCATTGATTAACTTCCTTCAGCTGTTAGATTAAAGTAATCTAATTAGAGTTTGATAAATTTTGGAGAACTCTTTAATAATTAAGCTGGGACTCGTGTTAACTAGAAAATGTCGCTTGCTGTCAGTTCATAAGAGAATACTCCACATGTTAACTTAAAGCCCGCTACTTCAGAAAGAAGAAAAACGTTAATTAATTAACTACACTTATGTCCATAAATTAAGGATAATGTAAAATCAGGCAAAGGAAGAGTTAGAAGCAAAACAAATTTGACTTATTTGTAAAGCTTATTTATTAAATAAAAGGTAAAGAGCAAAAAAAGATGCTATATGTTTGATATTATTAAAAAAATTAAGGATTTTTTCTCCCTGGAGCAAATTACAAAAAGAAACCTATTTACAAAAAACCAATATTACATGGTTGGTATGATTGTTAATACATTGTATGTCTCCCAGACGATGCAATACAGTCCGTACAACGCCTAGGCATACTGAGTATCAAATTATCGATCTGATCTTGGGGGATATTACACCACTCAAAAAGCAATGCTCTCCGAAGTTCCGGTAGACATGTAGGAGGAGGTTGACGGGCTGCAACTCGTCGGCCAAGCATGTCCCACACGTGCTCTACTGGATTCAAGTCCGGTGAGAATGCTGGCCAGTCCATACGGGTGATATCCTCCGATTGAAGGCATTCGCTTACGATGTTTGCACGGTGAGGACGGGCGTTGTCATCCATAAACACAAATTGTGCGCCCATGGCGCCCCGAAACAAACGTACATGTTGTTCCAGAATGACGTCCCGATAGATTTGGCTTGTCATGGTTCCAATTTGAACATGCAGGTCAGTTCTGGAACCCAGAATAATTCCACCCCAAACGAGCACTCCTGCACCACCGTAACGGTGTCGTTCAATGATGTTTTCTTGGTGGTAACGGGTACCTGGAGCTCTCCATATGAAAGTCCGGCGAGAATCAGACTGCAAGCTAAACCTGGACTCGTCGGAAAACTTCACACAAGCCCACTGTTGCGGTGTCCACAATGCATGCTCTTTACTCCAGGCTAACCGCAGGCGACAGTGAGTTGCAGTAAGTGGAACGCATCTGACAGGTCTACGAGCATATAGACCAATCTGCCCTAAGCGTCTGTACACGGTCTGCCTTGAAATTGTCGTACCAGTGGCTGAAGAGAGCTGACGAGACAGGTCTGAGGCTGTGCTCCGCCTGTTTCTTTTGGCAGTAACTGCCAAATACCGGTCCTCATTCGGCGTTGTAACTCTGGGGCGACCTGTGGTGTAACGTCTACTCACATTACCATCATCTTGGAATTGTTGCCAAAGCCTGGAGATGAGACTCTGGGCAATTCCAAGTTCGTCTGATACTTCCAGTTGGGTACGCCCACATTCCAGACGGCGGATAATTCTACCACCTAAAAAATCATCCAAATGCGTCCTTTGTGTCTTAACTATTCGGTTACTGCACTGAAATGCTTATAAAGCGCCTGCGAACAATTTTACTTCTTTGCCTGTATTCCTTATATATCACTTTCTTACACTCTCGTCATTGTGACGTACCATCGGTGTCATCTGGTTACTTCCTGAAATTTGCATATGATTCTTGAAGATATGTATAGTGATTTTACAGGTGATATATTTATTTTAGAGTTCGATTTCCGCGTGACTTCGAATTATCCTTAATTTATGGACATGAGTGTATTACCATTTTTTTTTCACTCGTTAATGAATATGTTAGGCCCAAATTTTCGCAGAATGTACTTTTTTCTCCCAGTACTTAAAAATACTCCTTTTAATATCGTGTGGCTAACAAATGCTAACTCGCCTCTGAGATAGTGTTGTGATTTCCTCATCTATTACATATACTGTTTTTTGACATGAAAAATATCAAACAACTTTGATATTTGCAAACTAATCAGCAGTAGATAAAACTTTGATCATCTGCAATAATTAAGAAAATCAGTTGTCAATTTTCATTCTATTGCAACAATTTTAGGAACAGAAATTTAATTTCTAGCAAATATTAAATAAATTATTTTGACTGCTAAAAAATTATAATGACGTTTAGGCGAACGTTTGCCACGTTGTATACATATGTAAACGATTCTGATGTGGTCATAACATGACTTTCTTGTACGGCCTATACACATTTCTTTCCTGCATTTCATTTATACTTATTTCCTTAAATGACCCCTCGAGGCGGGTGGAAAATGACATCAAAAACCGACCGCACTGCCGCTGGTGGACACGAAGTAAAGAAAGTAATCGCGAAAATTTTGGGTTATCAATATATTTCCACGGAAATATCCATTTTGACCATTCCCAAATTCATTTAGGCTTTTTCCCACGGTAGCATATAAGCATTCTGTACCGCACCACGCGCACAGGGAAAAAGCCGTACTTGTGATAACCAAATTTGACGACATTTGGCGGCAAAACTGGCGATACGCTTGAGCATTCCAGAACGTATTCTTACCAGTTTTCCCGGCAATATTCTCGAAAGTAGGTTAAACCTATATATACCCTGCCTATACGGGGAGAAAGTAGTGTCTTGAGTTCAGAGATTGGCTGAAGAGCGATCGACAGAGTCTGGAACTGTAGTTTAGGGTTTTGCCGAGAAGCGGTCTTCATCGTTATAGACTGAAGGCTGTGTTCCTGATTGTTTCAGTGCGTTTGTCCGTAGGTTTTCGACGAGTGTAATCGTGTCTTTAGAACTGTCCTGTGTTAACAGTGCTTACTGGAGAGTAAATTGTGTTTTGATTCTTCACGAAGAGTTATCATCAATTACTCGAAAAACGAGAATCCGTAAAACGCAACAATATTAAAAAGAAATAGAGATATACCTTAAACATAAAATGAAACAGAAGATACGCAGTAGAAAGTACACTTTAATTAAAAACTTGAATTACACTTTTGGGAAAAAAATTTAACATGAATGTTTGGCTTTGTTTATTATGCCTACACTTTTCAGCCGACTTCTCGACTTGAAGTAGACATTTCACACAGAGGGAGTTCCAGTCTGTATAAATGCTTGCAGAGTTTTTACAGATTCCATTGAAAAAGTAACGTTTGTAGAGTCATTAGGCTATTTCGAAGCAGGAGAAGTGAAAAATGAGCAACGACTTTGCCGGGAATAGAACCACGGACCTCTCGGTTACGAGTCGAGCGTGCTGACCGCTACACCACGAAGGCATGCGAAGAATGCGGGAAAAATACCTTATACGTTATCACATTTAAATCTTCTGAATTCAGGAAAAGCTGTATTAGTACCGTTACATTCTTCGATACGATTGTTCTCTTCGGCGTGCATCGATTTAGCATGACCGCAGCAATTACTAAGCGTGCTTTCTTTAACAGCATCCCATGTGGCTTATAGATCATTTATAGCTGTCATCAGAGTAATGTTGTAGTTTTCACCACAATCTAAAGAAAAAATAAATTTTTGTAAGAGTCTGTTATGATAATTTAAAATACTGGACAATTCTTTGATTCATTGGTTACAGCTTCGCAGTTACGTTTGACGCCAAACATTCAACATCTAGAGAACTTAGTTCTGGAGTGTTATTGTGGCAGGTTGTGTTATCCACAAAGAAGAGAAATTTAGTCGTTTTAACCAGCTACTGAAGGAGTCTCGTGTCATCCATGCTTTTGTATTGGATACATAATCAATTGGCAGTGTTCGAATTCCTTTAACATACGGTGGATTCTTGGGCTTATCAATCACTAATAATTTAAGCTTATCACTTCCTTCGACATTAGTACAAACTAAAGCTATTATCCTCTGTCTATTGCTTTTATCTCCTACGCAAGCATCCCCGTTAAAACGTAATGTCTTGTTTGTCAAGGGTTTGTAAAAAAAATGTAGTTTCCTCAGCATTAAAAATACCTTTCGGCATGAAGTAGAGGAAAGCCCTAGCAGTTTGCTACAGAAATTAGTGCATATATCTTCGTTTACACTAAGAATGGCTGGACAGGAACTAAGCTACTGGTGCCATCTATTGACGAAATAAGAAATCTAAAACAATTTCATTAGCGCTGAAGGTAAAATTGTATTGGAATTAGGGTCATTAACTAAAAGAGAAAGATTTTTTTGAATGTGAAACGCCTCAAGAAAATCTAATTCACCAACGGAAGATGTTTTTTGAATAATTTTGGCTGAAGAAAAAATGAAAGCGTGATTTTCGGACCAACAATGCTGGCAACAGAGGACTTCTGTGCTTTCTTTTTGCTAACATATGCCTCATGTTCCTTAACGAGAAATTTTAAGGCTCTCTTAGTTTGACCAATGTAAATTATACCACAGTGGCAAGGAATTCTATATATACCCCAGGAATTCATATCCGGAATGGGGTACTTAAATATGGAAGTCGGAATTTTATTGATAGGTGAATAGACGATCCGAAAGTTAAATTTCTGTAAAATACGTGTAGTTTTTTGGCTAATTGATCGAAAGAGAGGAACAGAATTCTTATAATCTCCTAAAACAAGAGTGTGCCTTTCAGTGTGTTGAGATGAGAATTTTTTAACTACTTGCATACTTGCCAATTACGACACTCAAAAATAGGGAAACTTATTTTTAGCGACAAACAGACTTTTAAATGATAAAAATATATTTTTAATAATGAATTAATTTCAAATCTTTACTAATTAATATCTGAAAGTTCAGTTACTAATTCTTAAATGCAAACAGTACATTCTTCTTTAATAACTTTTGGATCCTTTGTTTTCATAGAAAAACCTAACTTTTCGTTTTTTTCAACAGAACTCATGTTGTCTTTGTTTATGTGAACGAACATGTTTGAGAGCATCGGCCCTTCCACCGTGCAAATTAGTGCATATATTTTCGTTTACACTAAGAATGGCTGGACAGGAACTAAGCTACTGGCGCCATTTATTGACAAAATCACAATGACGAACGGTACCCATCACAAATGCATTACATTTCCTTGAGGAAATATTAGAAGGAAAGTCATCTGTGCACGATTTTTTAAAAGTACCAGAGTATATTTATCTTTTTCGCAGACATAACTAATACGAAACATTGTAATTCCTTAAACTATTTCTCGAAAGCACGCATGTTCACACAGATTACTGACAAGATGAACGAAATAACAATCTCGATCTTGCTTTGTGCTCATTGGCTAATATGTGCCAGATGACACGCAGTGGCATTCGATGCTTTCTTTCTAGTGCCTATTTGGATAGCTGCCCAGGTGAGGCATGTGATTGATTTTGATTTAGCACTTCTCATTCGGAGACGCTAAGTGTGGAAAATAAAAAAACCTGATGTGTACATCACATGACTTCCTTGTACGGAATATTTAATTATACGCATTTTGCATTTCATTTAAACTTATTGGATTGAATTAAATCTACTTCGTTGATAGCGCGTAAACCACAGTAGAATAAAGGCGCTCTTTAAAATTCCCTATATTTGTTTACCATAGCGACAGTCTGACGCTAGCTTCACTTAACAGCGTTATATCTAATTAATTTTATAACTTCCCAAGAATGTACAAAAATCATGTATATCACTTGGCGAATCATTCCTAAATATTCTTAACTAGTCGTTGCAACATGTTCTATTCAAATACTATAATATCAGTCTAAAACGATGTGTAAAAGAAATTAAACAGACAATAAAAAAAATAAACATTTTTTTTCTCAGATGATTCAGTATTTCTCATTCAATTAATTCAGTTCTCCCTTCGCGACAAGGCAAAAATACATATAAACTCAAAATATCTACATTAAAAAATACGAACTAAACCTTAAACACTTATTTCCTCGAATAAATTCCAGAATGGAGTGAGTGGAGTAAGCACGATTTAATTCGCAATATTAAAAGAAGGCGTTATCTTTGTTGCTGCCAAGCTTAGTTCCTCTAGATTGGCAACAAATCCAATAGTCTCCTAAGTTTCAAAAGTAAACAAATATGTCCGGATGAGAAAAATGAGTTAGCTTAGCCGCACTTAAATAGCTTTTAAATTGTTGATAATTCTACAACTCTTGCACGCAGATTTACTAAATGCATTAAAAACCTTAACTGGAAGATAAGAAGAACATAATTTGATCAATTTTAAAGCAAAAAATGCACAATTTACCAACATACAACAATAAAAAACTGAGCTCACTGAGCCGAGTAACAGAGTGGATATATGTATACATACATTTATATACTTTTGGTGCGGCCGATTGCAACCAAAATAGGAGGTGCACATCTACACGTTATAGTACTCCCATATAGAAATTTGCAACATTCTGAGGCTACTTGTTTTTGAGTTATGCCTGATACATACATGCGTACGCACAGACACCAAGAAAAAATCTCTTCAGAATCCATTTTAAATCAGTTTTACAATTTTTTGAGGGACAAAGAGACTTTTATTCTGTCCTTACGTTCAGATATCATGCAAAACCATCGTTAAATTGCACTGGATAGTGGTCAAAATAGATATTTTCGTTGGGATATGATACCCGAAATTTTTCGCGATTACAATAGTTCCTTTTTACTTCATACAAGGAAGTAAAAAGAAACGATCAAACTGCGCCATAAATTACTAACAAAAATAGCAAAACATAATCAGACTGCCTAAACATATTCTTAATGTGCATCGTACGAAACTGTGTGCCATAATTTATATTTTGTATTTTATACAAATAAAGTAACGAAATCTTATTCGTAAAACGAAAGAGGAACGTGCAGTGAATTGCTGAAAAATATTTCGTCGATGGAAGAAAAAAATTATTATCATACAAAGCATCTTCTGAAAAGTCATTACGATGAAGTAATTTTACTCATTCCTAAATATTCTTAAATTTAACAAAAATGTTTCCTTTCGTTCTAAAAATAAAAATTTAGTATGTCTTTTTTTTTAAACCACTCTTGCCTTCAGGAATTTATTTCTCTTCTTATGTATATAGTACTTTCTTATATTTGCGATTTCCTTGGATGTCGGGCTGGGAATGCCATTAAATATTTCTTTAACAGTGACGAATGAAATCTTGAGTTTGCCTTATTAAAGAAGATTTTCAAAGCATTCTATTAAAGTATACTGAAGAAAGTCTCTTTGCTTTCCCGTCAATAAATGAAAGGAAGAAAAAGCCTTTTAAAAACTTCGGAGTTCGCATCTGAAATTCGTAGACATATGGATTTGCATATTTCACCATGCGTAGAGGTGAAATATTAACAATATACAAAAAATAAAATTTTCAAAAGTTGAGAGAAAACTTCCAGTTTGATTTAAATCTTTCATTCCTTACTTGAAGGAAGCTTTCTTAAAACCTTTTTGAGACAACTATAAGCATAGCTTATGAAAGATACACTGGAAAGGTTAATAAAGGTAAAGGCCATTTCAGATTTTCCAAAACGGTATTTGATGTACGCTGTGCCCCCCCCCCAAAAAAAAACAAAGACAGGTCTACATCTCCCATTCTACTAGGTCGATTGAAGAAATTCAATTTGCGTTTTTCATGTCTCGAAAACGCGACTTAAAATATCTATTATATTTGTATACAGTACTCTTCTAATACAGGTATTTCGACACAAAATGGGACATTTTCTGAAACAACATGCCAATTATTTCCATATTCCTCCCATGTTTATTTTAGGGCAAAACAGTTGGTGTCTTTTCGATATTACCTACTATATTTCCTCAGAATTTCGTTCAAACACGTTTTATTAAGCATTTGACTAATATATTTTAAAATTGAAACATTAGAGCAGTGATTCTCAACCTTTTTCTGCTGCGGCACACTTTTAAGGATTTCAAAATTTGGCGGCACACAAAGAAAAACGTAAGTTTAAAAGTTGTTTACTTACCTATAATACACCGCGTAAAATAGTTTATGATAATAATTTTGAAAGTAAAATAAAATATTACGTACTACAAAAACAGCAGTACGTTTATTAAGGGATTCATTACAAGTTAATAATAAGAATACATTTAATGAGAAATCTGAGCTTTATGTTTATGATAATTTCATTTATTTTGGGTCGTAAAAAAAAATACTACTCTCATATCGTCTTCTACATTTAACAGTCTCGATCCTTTATTCGCTTTTATGTTGGTTCATACCGAAAATCCGAATTCACACAAAAGAGATGTAGAAAATTGTCATAATATTTTTAAAGCTTTTATGGCCATCGTGGGATAATCGCATCTAATGTTAATACAAAATGAAATAATCGATTCTTCCGAATATTTTAAAATTAAATCTTGATTATTAGAAAGCGAAATAAGTTCTTCCTCTTCGTTCTAAGTTAATTCAAATACAGAAGTATTCGTAATCACAAATGGATTACGAACTCCGTCAAATTTTTGTATATCTAAATTTGGACGAAAAAATGAACAATTTTTTCCTCTGATGTTGTCACATAACGATTTTATGAATAATTTTATTAAAATCTTTCGGGACTGACTCAAACTTTTTCAAATTGTCTTCCTGAACTTTATTTTTCCATAAAGTTATTTATTTTGGGAATTCCACCGGTTTATGTGTTGAGTTTAATATATTTTCTTTTGGTCCTCACATACTTGAATTTATGTTATTAAACATAACAAAAATGTCTGATAAGTAAGCTAATCTTGCATCTGCACGAATTAGAACTTCTCAATTTAAATTATATACCGAACATGCGCGAAAATGATCCGAATTGAGCTTTCCTTAAGAGCACAATAATCGGATTCCACAATTGGCGCGCTTATTCATGTCTTAAAAACCGAATTTCACCAATTCTCAGGTGTACCGTATACTAAAATTAAACCTATTACAATTTTTACTATATACATTTCTAAAATTTGGCGGCACACTTCAAGAATTTGGCAGCACACAAAAGTGCCGCGCCACAGTGGTTGAGAATCACTGCATTAGAGATTGAAGTCGTTTGAATGTAGTTTACACACTTAATTTTTTTGTGTTAGAAAATGGATGATTCTGATAGTGACAAACTAGAAATAACAACAGCATCAGAAAAAGTCATCAGCACGGAAGTTAAATTAATGAAACGGATGGCAGACAGAATACACAAAAAATTTGTTTCTGATTAAAACATAAGCGTTTGAAACCCTTAGAAATGCAAATATTCTGGGACAAACGATTATAGTATAAGCACAGTTTACAATGCACTGTAAACTAAAATATTCTCTAACTAATGCACTCTAAACTAAAATAAACCTTTAATTTATTGTCTTAAAATTATATTATCTAGGATCTCAAATAATAAGTCTGATAATTTTAACGAGCATGTTTGCAGTTTAAGAGATTTAGATTTCGTAATCTAGCAATCACTAATATTCCGAGAAATTCAAAGGATAAATATTTTCGTCTGTAAGGCAAAGACGATGAAACAATTCCTTAAGCCGTAAAGATTATTCACAACATTGTAACGCGATTGTTATAATATCTAATTAACGTTTGAAAGCCAGTTTCACAGACTTCTCTTCTAGATGGGAATTCCAATCATATATATCTATGAATGTATTATTTAAATTATTTAAGTTTTCAGTGGCTGACTCAAACCTTCTCCTTCTTGCCTTATTCTAGAGTCCAAATTTAGAGTTACTTAAGTAATAATCGATAAACTAGGTTCTCAAACTATAGTACACTTACCTTCAGAGGTATACATGATTTCCAAAGGAAACAAAAGGAAATTTCAAAAGATAATTAATAAAACAGCAAAAAACAAACGTACAGCAGAATTTCGGTAAGCAATTTTCTCACTCGTTTGCTGATCAGATTAACTGCTATTTTCGCTTCAAAGAATATCTGTGTATGTTTCCTCATATTACAACAAAATACCGGGAACTGGTATCAAGTCATGCAAGTGCATCTAGATAGTGCTTTGTACGAAAATCGTTGGAAATTCGTATTCTTCCAGTTTAGAAAGACTACAAAAGTATTTTGGACAAAACTTTATTTGAATTAATTATTTTTATTATTATTTAAGCATGGCCTTTATTTGAATTAATTTTTCCTGTAAAAATATTTCATATTTTTGTTTGAATTTCTATTACATTTATATATGAACAAATTATAAAGATTTTTAATAAAATCTAATTTCAAGATATTACTCATTCGACCAACATTTCACATCTGAAACAGTTTCATCACATATAAATTTCATGTGATGAAAATGTGCAGCAATAGTAGTTTATCAGGTAGATGCTTTTTTCAAAAAAAAAAAAAAAAAAAA
>KK117641.1:502634-538629 GCA_000611955.2 Stegodyphus mimosarum
TTGCTATTCGTAATAGCGCGGCAACCAAATGTCACTCTTTGGTGTGGCTTCACAGGAGATTTCGTCATCGGACCACTCTCTTTTGAGGACAATACTCTAACAAGACCCTGTGCCGTTAGCATATTTCGTAAGTGCACATCTGTATAGCCACCGAGGGAGTGGCTTCTAGAACGGACCAATGAGGTTCCAGTAATATTTCTGTCATTTCGACTGACCTTTGCTGAACTTCAAGAAAGTTGGTCGAAAAGGTTTTGTCATGAAATTTCTTGTACTTGTTTTAAAAATACTTAAAGCATTGCGGATTTCTTATGAGAATTTTCAGTGAGAAATTAGATCAAATATAAGCATAATTATATACGTAAACAGTATATGTCTGAGCACTTTTTTCTGCAGTCTATATGGAAAATATGTTCTATAATAATAGCCAACGCACAGTTTTATTCAAAGTGAACTTTCCTAATTTGCATTCGCACACATTTAGTGTGTTAAATTTCATATTAATACTTATTCATTCTCAAATGCATTGCCTGCACAAAGAGAATGAATTTATCTCATTCATAACTAAAATATTTAATTTACTTAAACGTAAACCTTTGATGTTAGCAATAGGTATAATGAGATCATTTATAATGTATATATTTTGAATTTTACACTTTCAGAATCAAAGGAATGCAAGCAGTGAGAAAGGAATATACTAGATTCATTGCAACACTTCCAGTTATTCTTAGCTCAAGAAAAAAATTGTACACTTGAATTCTCTTAATCCTAAGGTGTTAGTAAACGCATAATATTCGTGGCTAATTGTGTCTTGAGTCATTTTCTCGATATAAAGAGCGATAATATGCCACGAACATTAATCCGAATATCAGTGCGTGATAAGTTTCACGAAAGTGAAATGTTGGCAATTAAATAAACTTATAAAATGAAAGCTTTACGAAATTTTCTACTAAAATGGTAGCAGCATTTATACGCCATACATATATAACTGTGAAACAAATGCAAAATAAAACGTAAACAACAACATATGCTTATATGCAAGGTTTCACAGATTCAGCGTCACAAAAACAATAGAAGCTCATCGGTCCATTTTTGAAACCCCTCCCTCAGTGGTGATACTGATGTGTACTTGTGAATTATGGGTACCGTTGCCACGCAAAGGCATCATTGATATGCTGACCATTTTACCATTCTACAACTTCAGCAGAGGCAGTTGCTGTATCAGGTAACTTTTATGCTAAATAAAGCACCATCTTGCATTGGTCTATCGGTACAGCGGCTGTTGCACCATCACGTTACAAAAGAAAGGATCATAAGCCGCTTTAAGTATTTTTATCTAGAATTTCCTGCTTATAAAATATTTTAACATAATTGATGAAAATCGAATATAAATTTCTATTAAAAATTATAATAATGCTTATATTTTTAATATAAATATGTTTATATTCATACAAACAAACTCTTACGCCTTCATTGCAGAACAAAGAATTCTTGTGTTTTTCTGAAACTCTAAATATTACACATATGAATCAGCTCATTTGTTAAAATGTCAGCATTCCCTAATTTTTTTCCCTAGAAAGGCGTTAAGTGCATCTGCTAAGTATCTAAACAATGCGATGAGCTTTATTTATCATAAAGTAAACAGCCATCAATGCAGATATTAATCTCAGAAGAAAAAAGAAAATCCCTCTATGCATTGTCTTTTTTTAACTAATCAATATTTCAATAAAAAAACCGTTACGCTTCGCTGGTCATGAGGAATTTTTTTTATGCTCTTCCAGAAAAGGATAAAATTGTTTAAAGGTGGATAAAAGTTTTAGTTAATGGAAAGATTATACAAGTTTTTATGTGTTTGCTCTATCTTAAGAAAGCAATTTTCTTTTACGAGCTTTAAAGAAGTATCGCTAAACTGTCGGCGGATAGAACTTTTAATAATGGCCATTTCTTATTAGAATTCATAAAGAAATAATATGCATACCTAAAAAAGCATATTTATATGCTTATAAATTTGTTCTAGTACTAAAAAAAGGCATCTTTTTTAATTTGGAAATATTTATTTGATGTAAATGAAGATCTTTATTAATTCAATCTCTGTTTAATAAAAGTCTCGTTTAAATAATTTCAGTAAAAAAGAGAAAAACTTTAAAGTTTAAAACGCAAGAGTAGTTTTTTTTTCACTCTAAAACAAAAGACGAAGGGACTATTCTTAAAATGACTACCACTTTTAAATCAGAGGCAAACTTCGAATAAGCTTGAATTTTGCTTGTTCTTCAAAACTTATGTAATGCCATTAAAATGAAGGCTTTAAAACAGGAATTAGTGATTCATTCGCTTTTTTTAAATAATAAAGAGAACAGTGAATAAATTTAATTAAACTGTACATAAATTACAATTTTGACATTATGACTTATTAATACCTAAAGTAATGGAAATAAAATTTAAGAAAAGCAATTTATTTTTCTATCTGTAGTTTATAGAATTTGAAATGTGATTATCTATTTTAGTTAAAACTGATCATCATAAACTCGGCCGTCTTAAAGATGAAGGTAGAACTTTATAATTTTCCAATTTTACTTTCCTCTCGTGTATTTTTTTATTTTGATTGTCTTGTGAACGGATATTTTCTTCTTTTGTGCACCCATCGCTGACCCCTTTATATTGTTATGTTTTCCTCTTCAAGGGTTCGTGGATTTGGAGTGAATAACGACGACACTCGATGAAATATCGAAACACACTTTATTGGCCAGTATTTTGAAGACAGCTCCAAAATCACTTTTACAATCGTCAACTAACAACTAAAAACACGCTGAGACAATCAGCGACACAGCCTTCAGGCTATAACGGTGAAGACGGCTTGACGGCAAAGCAACAGAGTACAGTTCCCGACTCTGATCGGTCGTTCTCGGAACTCCACGTACTCTCGAGGCTCTCCACGCTAGAACTCGAGATGCACTCGACGATACGCTAGAGTACACAGCTCCCGACTCGGTTCAGTCGTTCCCAGAGCTCAACACACTCTAAGATAAAACTCGACGATGCATTGCCTCGCGATACACTAAGAGACTCGTTCGATGCACTCGACGACCAGCTCGGCACTAGACTACGCACTGACTCTTAACTAACTCCGCACTGATCCAACTGACTTAACTAACTCGCACTGATTCAACTGACTCTACTTACTGACTATCAGTTCGCTAAACAAAACGCTAACTCATTCTCCGCGTACCAGCAAGGTTTATATAGCTTTTGGCTTGTGTTCGAGAACATTCTGGGCTAAATCAGTAAGAATTCGTTCCAGAAGGTTCTCCATGCTTCTATAGTATATCACCAATTTTGTCGCCAAATGGGCGATTTCTCGCCAAATGTGGCAACCCTGTCTTCCCTTGCCATTTCCTGGCAACCCTAAACCTGCTTTGCGGGGAAGCTATCTTACCTCACTTGGACATTTCGTAACAATATTTATAGCATAAAGATCATACAAAAAGTTATAGAAGGTAGGAAATTTTGTTTTTGTTTTCCTTATTTTTAACTCTTTTATCATGCAAAAATTATTAGCCCTTTTACGAACAGGATCAGCACCATACTGTTATGCTGATACTGTACATTGTTATTTGAAACTTTTGCTTTAATACTCTTTGACTACGAATTTAAAAAAAAGTAGCTAAAATCTGAGATATTAATTAAAAAGAAAATTTGAAAGGTTTCAGATTTTTAATTACGTCCAAAGGGGCGTTTTTTTTTAATATTTTTGTGTTACCTTTAGACAATCAGCGACAATATTATTTATTAAATATCATGTTCTTCGCACTTAAACCATAAAATTCAGTTAAAGAAGAATATCGCAAAATAATTTTAAACTGAGCATATCTTTAGAATTTCCGATACACGGTCTCACGCGCTGGAGATAAAAATGTTTTTTTCTGTACAACGTTGCCATCCTCGCTTTGAAATCCTTGAGTTTGTTAATCAAAAATTCGTTAAAGTTTAACAAAATATGAAATCGATAATAAAACAGATTTCAAATTTGGGCTTCCAGATGATCATATTCGCAGCAGGTCACTAAAAATTCGATGGCTCTAGATACCGTCGTTTTATCACAATGCGAGAAACATACATACATTTATGCACATTCTTCATTATTTAAATTCTTTAAATATAATACAGGTCTGCAATATACGGTGGCAACAGTTTGAAAATTTAAAGGATATTTCATGTTTTCGACGCAAAATCGCAAAACGAAAACAGTAGTCCTTCAGAGACAAAGTCCCTTAGGACTAAAAAACGTTTTTCTTACCCTTTTTTTTATCCAAGTGAACAAAATATACCGTAAATAAGACGGCTGGGACACAAACGTCCCAGCCTTTTTTAATGGTGGAATGCATATGTCCCATACATAGCGATCGACGTACTATAAGCACACCTATTATTCTGGAAAACGTTATAGAAGAACTTTCGATATAGAATATCAAAAGCGTATGGAACTATGGGTAATCTTCTTAAAACGCTTTGAAATTCTCCCACTGAATATTAATAAAAATTCCAGATTTTTAAATACACATTCTGTTCTAGGAATTTAGAAACGTAACCTCCGAAAAAAACACTGATAATGTTTCGGTATAAAAGAACTTAACTAATGTTCCTTCTTTTCTTATTACCGTTAAAAATTTGTAGCAGAATCCTTCAAGGAAATGTTATATATCTGTTTAAAAATACACATAAATTAGCTGAAATGCGCTTCTTTTAATAAATTACAATTTTTGAATCAGACAATCATTTCTAAAAGACGATGAAAATGAAATAAAAGTTCAAAAGTAAAATATTTAGTACTACTTTTTTATGCAGAAGTAAATAAATAAGTAAAAGGAATGGTTTGTTTCAAGAACATAGCATTTCGATCCCCTTTTCAACTTTAAACGGATTGAGGAATTACGACGTGCGCTTGAAATATAATAAATGGAAAAAAAATCATTGATGCAAATCTTCCGTTCAATTAACAGCTCAGAAATACCGATGGCATAAAAACGGAACCTAAAATATAGATGTTTTTTCTGAAATTTCTAAAGGTGAATTCGTTTTTGTAGGAATTTGATGATGTGAGAAAATTGCACTATTAAAAAAGGCGAAGACTTATTGAATGTTCTCGCCGAGCTTTACAACCGAAATAATCACAGAAACAAAAAATGAAAAGGAAAGATTACCTCAAATGAACTTTTCGTGTACCAATTATTTAAAAAAAGAATCTGATGTGTACACCACATGACTTCCTTGTACGGAATATTAAATTATATGCACTTTTTCTTATCAATCTGTCGCTACGTTCACTTAACAGCGTTACATCTCATTCATTTTATAACTCAGAATGCACAAAAAAATTATATCATCTGAAGAATTATCTAATCGTTCCCACACGTTCTATTCAAACACTATAATAAATCTAAAACGATGTGTAAAAGAAATTAAAAAAAAGAAAGTTTTTCACAGACGATTCAATATTTCTCATTCAATTAATATTATATTAAAAATTACGAAGTAAATCTTAAACACTAATTTCCTCGAATAAGTTCCAGAATGGATTAAGCACGATTTAATTCGCAATAATAAAAGAAGGCGTTATCTTTGTTGTTGCGAAGCTTCGTTTGTCTAGACTGGCAACAAATCCACTATTCTGCTAAGTTTCAAGTGTAAACAAAGATGGCTGCTATGGTAAAAAATAATTAGGCTTAGCCGCACTTTAACAACTTTTAAATTGTTGATAATTCTATAAATGTTGCATGCAGATTTACCAAAGATTTACATAAAAATCTTAACCGGAAGATAAGAACAACATAATTCAATCATTTTTAAAGCAAAAAATGCAAAATTCACCAGCCTATAAGAATAAAAAATCTGAGTTCACTGATCCGAGTATCATATATATATATATATATATATATGGCGCGGCCGATTGCAATCAAAAAGCGAGGTGCACATCTGCATGTTACAGCAGTCGTATATACAAAATCACAACGTTTTCTGAGGCTACTCGTTTTTGAGTTATGCGAGATATATACATATATGCGTACGTGCATACTCCCATGAAAAAATCTCTTCTGAATCCATTTTAAATTAGTTTTACAATTCTTGGGCAAATAGAGTTCTTATTGAAATAGAGTTTCTTTTTCCTTACGTACAGATGTCACGCAAAAGCACCGTTAAATTGCATTCGATAGCTGTCAAAATGGATATTTTCGTTGAAATATGGTACCCGGGAATTTTCGTGATTACAGTACTTCCTTTACAATGAAGTAAAAATAGTTAACGTTTGTTTGAGCTACAATTTGTATATGCAGAAAATTTCAGTCAACAGTACCGATTAAATTTGGTCCAAGAAATTTCAAATGGACATTTATGGTATTATCTAAAAATTTCAAAGATTACTGCACTCACTTTAAAAATAAATTTACAGTGTATTGTTACTGCTGTTGCTTATCTGCTAAAGGACTGACAAAGTCGGACAAAATCCCGAAGTCCGTTGACCCTAACAAAATTGAGAACAAGAAGGGGATTGGCAAATATGTCCTTTCTTGAGAAGCCTTATAAGGTATTTCTCCCGCCTTCTTTCCATGCCTTCGTGGTGCCATGGTCAGCACGCTCACCGCGTATTCGAGAGGTCCGTGGTTCGAATCCTCGCGAGGGCACTGCTCATTTTTCTGTCTCGTGCTTTGAAATAACCTAATGCCTCCACAGTGGCGCCCGAACTAAAAGTGTGCTGGATGATGATTCTCCACTACTAGGATTTCGTGATTGGGTCCGCTAATTCTCTTTCGCTCTTTAAACGGGGGAGTATATAAGGTAGTTCTCTGGCCTTCTTCGTATGTCTTCGTGGTGTAGTGGTCAGCAAGCTCGGCGCGAATTCGAGAGGTTAGTGGTTCGAGTGACGGAGAGAGCATTGCTCATTTTTCATCTCTCCTGCTTAAAAAAAATACCTAATGTCTGTACAGCCTAAACAATCCAAGCTCTATTAGGCCGAAGCCTGAGCCGTGGAATTTGGTGCAGGTGTCGAAGACTTTCTTACGCTCATAGAAAGAGAGGCACTTGCTAGTCGTGAAAGTGCATTCCGAGAGCCCCTGTCACATGTAAGGGTTAGAGCGATTCCCGACCTACTACACAGATACCAGTAATAGGTGGCGGGCGTCAACCACTCCACCATATTTTATGACTTTTTCGAGGAAAATAGCTGCAAAAAAGGGAGACCGTCGGAGGGGGGAAATAAAACGAATACAACCCTCATTTGCTATTTTATCCACTGGTTCACTGCCGTAAATGTCTTACATGAGATGGAATCCGCTAGAGGTGGACATAATGGTGCAACGAAATCAGCTTTAGGATGGAAATACTTGTTTTATCGCCCACTGAGATCCAGTTAAGATGCGTAGGAAACTACGCCAATCAGATAAAATCCACAGATCACCAAATTCCTTTTCGGTTAGAATAGCACTTCGGGTCCCACGTCAATTGCTATTAATCGCTATTACTGCATCTTTTTTCGTGGCGTCTGTGCATACGTATATATGTATCTCGCATAACTGAAAAACGAGTAGCTTCAGAACGTTGAGATTTTGTATACGGGGATAATATAGCACGTAGTTGTACACCTCTCTTTTTTCGTGGCAATTGGTCGCACCAAAAGTATATAAACATACAGTTAGCCACTAAAGTCTGCGTACAGACTAAATTTTAAATTAAAAAAAAACACTTAACGCATAGAAAAATGTATTTTAATCATTGCATTTTTTTTTCTTCTATTAGCTAAAATTGTAAGCTTAAATAAAAAGCAAATAATATAAGTGTAATACTTTTTACATTTTTTCAAAAATATATTTTTTTAAAAAAACTCAGAAATTCCCTCCAAAAAATCTGCGTTTACTTTCAAAAGAAAAAGCAAAATATAAGTTTCTTACATTACTTCAATACTTTGTAGGATATCCTTTATTCTTCCAAACAGCTTGCAGACGTCTGGGCATCGACTGAACTAGTTTTTCAGTGTCATCCGATGTAAATTTTGCCCATTCTTCCTGCAATTTACTAATTAGCTCATTTCGCGAGGTAATATTGTGTTTTCGAATTCGTTTCTCCAATTTTGCCCACAAATGTTCGATTGGATTGAGGTCTGGTGACTGTGGAGGAGTACGCAACTGTCTTGGAGTGTGATAGAGTAGATATTCTTTCACAATTTTAGCTGTATGTTTCGAGTCGTTGTCTTGTTGGAAAATAAAGGTATTAGAAAGGTTTAAATTTTGGGCACTGTCTCGTAGATTTTTCTTTAGAATATCCAGATAGACATACTTATCCATGACTTTATCAATAATGTGAAAATTTCCAACTCCTTTCGACGACATACACCTCCATACCACCACATAGCCAGCTCCATGTTTGACAGTTGAATTTAAATTTCTCAGATTCAGTTCTGTTCCTGGTTGAAGAAACAATGACAAAATCACATTCTATCTGCATAAAAGTTAGATTGTAGTTAATATCATTCCGAGCTGAGCTCCCGAGCGAGTAGGACGCACTTCTGATTCTCTGCTCACTTGTACTTACCCTGACCCAGTCCCGTAGGCGGTTAGTGATTTTTGCTTAGCTTGATCCTTACCGATTAGTAGTTAGACTCATTTGGAGTCGCTTTTTCAATCATGTCCTTTTTTAGGACACCCTTAACGGATGATGATTACAGAAGTAAAATATCGGACTCTGAAAAATCTACGCTCTCACTACCAAGTACTTCTAGAAGAGAGGAATTTCTAAAAGACCCACGACCTAAAAGAAAAAGTAAAGGAAAAGGCAAAACGGACGAAACGGATAGAAAAACTAAAATGGCTGATAACAACTTAAAGAATATTAAGACGGATAACACCATCCGAGAAATGCTCCTTACGTCTGACGACGAAGCACACCTTGACTTAATGAACAAAATAAATGCAGCTAACGATGAAGAAGAACGACAGAAAATTCTTAAGGATTTTCTTCGAAGTAGAAGAAACCACACAAAACGACAACGAACTGAAACACAAGAAAAGAACGACCCTACATCCGAAGGACCCTGGATATCTCCCAAAAAGATAGCAAAAATACCAGAAAACCCAGCACCGATGGAAATACCCCAGGATAATCGATTCCAATTACTGCAGGAACTTCTAGAACAGAGTAAAGACGAAGGAGGAGAAAATGAAGAAACCCCGCCCCCACCGATTGTATTTCCAAGCGAAGACTGCGATTGGATGAGAATAGACGGAATCCTCACCAAAGTCTGTACTGAACCGCACGAATGCATACTGAAAGGTAAATCTATCTTCGTATACACCAAAAATCTTAAGGATTACAGCAAGGTAAACCAAACCATGATTGAGCGAAGCCTCCCGCACCATACATATCGTTATGAATGCGAAAAACCTATAAAAACCATCCTGAAAAACATCCCGGCATCTTTCACTGAAGAGGCAGTACAACAAGAACTGAGTCGCAGAAAATTTCCTATTCTAAAAGTAAAGCAATTCTCCCGAAACCAGAAAGAACAAAATTTCAAGCTCCCTATTTATCTACTGGAACTCCGAAGAAGTAAAGAAGGTAATCAAATATTTCAACTTAATAATTTATTCAGTTTCCCGGCAACAATTGAAAAATTTACCCTTAAAAAGAGACCAATTCAATGCTACCGATGTCAGCAATATGGACATTCACAATTGTGCTGCAATAACCAAATCCGCTGTGTGAAATGCGGAAGCTCCCACAGAAACAATACCTGCCCTATGAAGCCTGAGGAAAAGCCAACCTGTATTTTCTGCGGTGAAAATCACGTTAACAGCTATAGAGGCTGTAAAGTATACCAGAAAAAATTTGAGAAGAAAATCCCTCAACCACAACAGCAAGCGCCAGTTCTTAATGAAGTTAATTTCCCCATTTATAAGATAACTACAACCCAAGCTCCTAAACAGCAAGCTCTCTGTAGTGATATTTTAAAAAATAACGTCAACCCTCCTCCCGGAAACATACACGAAGCTTTAACTTGGATAACTGATGAGAAGATCAACTCATTCCTAAATACCATCATATCCTTGATTGGAAAAATTAAGAAGGCAAAAACCCCAGCAGAAAAATTACAGAGCGGTTTTGAAGCAGCGATGACATTAATTAAGTTTGCGGAAGAGGAAACTAAAGTTTATGTCGTAGACACCTGACTCCCACTGACCAATCAAAATGCTAAGGGCATACAGATGAATTTCTTAACTCCACCCCCACCCGTAATAGCCTGTATTTCTTAGTATTATATCTCTTTCTCGTCTACTGACATCTTCGAATATAGGTACGAAGGACTCATTTTTCTCCACTGAGAATTTAATTAAATTCTCAATCAACAAAACACCAATGTTATGGTAGGAGCGTTATGTGTATTCCTCGACGCATTCTACACAGGATGTGGCTACCAGCCCAGGCGCCTGTTTTCATGTGCTTCGCACCTGAGCCAAAGAATATGTACTGTTAAGAAGGAAAACTTCGCAGAAGCAGAGAGAACAAAATTTCAAGCTCCCTATTTATCTACTGGAACTCCGAAGAAGTAAAGAAGGTAATCAAATATTTCAACGAAATTTCATTCCAACGAAAAGGGAAACAACTCTCCATTCCAACGAAAAGGGAAACAACTGCGCATGCGTGAAATATCTGTCGCCAAAAAGCGCCAAAGCTCGAAGCTGAATGTCGAAGTTGGTTTGGACAGGTTCGACCGTTACGTTTAGCAAGAGTTTAAACAAAGAATAGGTTCTTTGGTTTCAAGTAGCGATATGGACAATGGAAGTTCAACAGCCAGTGAAAGTGAAACTTCACCTAATATTTCATCATTTCCGAGTTTAAATTATCGCGACAAGTCAAAGAACGATTCATCTTAACCCGTGTTCCTCAATTTCCTATACACGTCGCGGAGGGGGAAAATGTCGGCTAGGTACCAAAGAACCGGCACATCACAGAGGGGAAATTCTCGCCAACAGATTCCGTCGCCAAATCCCTTGGCGAATGTTCCCTTTTCTTTGTAGCGGCGTTGCAGACAAAGTGGTTTACATTACGTCTACGGAGCCTTTCCTTCTTTACATAGAGGTTCTTTGCCTGAGCATTCTGTTCCTGGTTTTCTCCATACAATAGGGCGGTCATTAACTTTAAATATTGTAAATTTACTTTCATCTGACCAAATTACATTGTTCCAGAAGTCCTGTGAAGAGTTTAAATATGTTTTGGCAAAAGCAATTCTTTTCTTTCTATTTGTCTCGGAAATGCATGGCTTAGACCTAGGTTTGCGTCCATGATAATCGGCCTTTCGCAGCACTTTTCGTACAGTTTCAGGAGAAATTTCCTTGTTGCTAGTTAAAAAAATGTCTTTTGCAATGCTTTCAGCAGAAAGTTTAGCATTTTGTTAAATTCGAAAAAGAATATTTCTTTCTTTTCTCTGCGTTAGCTTCTTCGGTCTCCCACATCTTAATTTTACAGCAAGACTACTAGTGTCAAGATAGTTTTGAATAACTCTTTGCACAATAGAAAATGGTTTTACCAATATAACAAAGAGTTTTACCTTCATCTCTCAATTTGATAATTAGTTGTCTCGTAACTATGGAATTTCTTTATTGGTTGTCATTTTCGTCAAATAAAATAGAAATAACAACTCCCAATCAACGTGAAATTTGCTTCGGAAGTCAATGACCTTGAAAGTGTAACCTTCTTTGCATTCTCAAGTTTGAAGTTTAAAAGTTAGATAAGAAATCCCTCGCCTCCTTCGCGTTGTACGCAAACTTTATTGGCTTTGATTTCTGGCCACTTATCTTTTAAAAATTAGTGTGCATAAATTATTAGATATGAAAATATTACAGTTAAATCATTTCAAAGTCCCTTATTGAAACTTAATATTTTAAAAATAAAACTTTAAGAAACTACCCTTTTTGTACCTTAAAATTTGGATTTGATTTTACTTTTCTTGATGTAGGCAGACTTTATTGGCTAACCATATATACCCACTCTGTTACTCGGCTCATTTAGCTCAATTTTTTTATTCTTTTATGCTGTGCATTTTTTGCTTTAGAAATAATTGAAATATGTTGTTCATATCGTCCGGTTAAGGATTTTTATGCCTTTAGTTAAAGGTTTTTTATGCCTTCCACGCAATAGATATAGAATTATCAGCAATTTAAAACTTCTTTAAGTGCGGCTAAGCCTAATCTTTTTTTACCATAGCAGCCATATTTGTTTACATTTGAAACTGAGCAGAATAGTGGATTTGTTGCCAATTTAGAGAACTGAAGCTTCTTATATATTTAATAAAAATATTTTGCGTTCAGAAAATGCAAAACGTAATACGGACCCTCAACAAATGTACTAATCATTACATGGAGTCATCAACGCAACCTGCCACCGGTTACCACACACCGATCCAATAAATGTGTAAAGATTTTTATTTATTTTAAATAACGAATTTACACTCATATCCATAAATTAAGGATAATGCAAAATCAGACAAAGGAAGAGTTAGAAGCAAAAAAAATTTGACTTATTTGTAAAGCTTATTTATTAAACAAAAGGTAAAGAGCAAAAAAAGATGCTATATGTTTGATATTATTAAAAAATTAGCGATTTTTTCTCCCTGGAGCAAATTACAAAAAAAAAACCTATTTAAAAAAAACAATATTACATGGTTGGTATGATTGTTAATACATTATATGTCTCCCAGACGATGCAATACAGTCCGTACAACGCCTAGGCATGCTGAGTATCAAATTATCGATCTGTTTGTTCTTGGGGGATATTACACCACACAAAAAGCAATGCTCTCCGAAGTTCCCGTAGACATGTAGAAGGAGGTTGACGGGCTGCAACTCGTCCTCCAAGCACGTCCTACACGTGCTCTACTGGATTTAAGCCCGGTCAGAATGCTGGCCAGTGCATACGGGTGATAGCCTCCGATTGAAGGCATTCGCTTACGATGTTTGCACGGTGAGGACGGGCGTTGTCATCCATAAACACAAATTGTGCGCCCATGGCGCCCCGAAACAAACGTACATGTTGTTCCAGAATGACGTCCCGATAGATCTGGCTCGTCATGGTTCCAATTTGAACATGCAGGTCAGTTCTGGAACCCAGAATAATTCCATCCCAAACGAGCACTCCTGCACCACCGTAACGGTGTCGTTCAATGATGTTTTCTGGGTGGTAACGAGAATCTGGAGCTCTCCATATGAAAGTCCGGCGAGAATCAGACTGCAAGCTAAACCTGGACTCGACGGAAAACATCACACAAGCCCACTGTTGCGGTGTGCACAATGCATACTCTCTACTCCAGGTTAACCGCAGGCGACAGTGAGTTCCAGTAAGTGGAAAGCATCTGACAGGTCTACGAGCATATAGACCAATCTGCCCTAAGCGTCTGTACACTGTCTGCCTTGAAATTGTCGTACCAGTGGCGGAAGAGAGCTGACGAGACAGGTCTGAGGCTGTGTTCCATGTGTTTCTTTTGGCAGTAACTGCTAAATACGGTCCTCATTCGGCGTTGTAACTCTGGGGCGACCTGTGCTGCAACGTCTACTCACATTACCATCATCTTGGAATTGTTGCCGAAGCCTGGAGATGACACTCTGGGCAATTCCAAGTTCGTCTGATACTTCCAGTTGGGTACGCCCACATTCCAGACGGCCGATAATTCTACCACGTAAAAAATCATCCAAATGCGTCCTTTGTGTCATAAATATTCGGTTATTGTACTGAAATGCTTTTAAAGCGCCTGCGAACAATTTTACTTCTTTGTCTGTATTCCTTATATATCACTCTCTTACACTCTCGTCATTGTGACGTACCATCGGTGTCATCTGGTTACTTCCTGAAATTTGCATATGATTCTTGAAGATGTGTGTAGTGATATATTTATTTTAGAGTTCGATTTCCGCGTGACTCCAAATTATCCTTAATTTATGGATATGAGTGTAATTTAATTTGAAATTACTTTTCTTCTGCTATTTAACTTAAAATAACGCGCTATAAAATTAAATGATACTCTACACCAGTGATTCTCAAACACTGTGCCACGGCACTTTTGTATGCCTCAAAATTTTAGAAATGCATTTTTTAATAAAACCTGTAACGGGTTTAATCCTAGTATACGGTACACATGAAAATTGGCGAAATTCTGTTTTATAAGACAGTTTTTATTCTGTTTTTTAAGCCATTAATAAGCGTGCCAATTGTGGTATCCAAGGCGATTTTGGTGCTCCGGAGGAGAGCGCAATTCGAAGCATTTTCGCGCATTTTCAGTATATAATTTAAATCGAGAAGTTCTGATGGGTGCAGATGGGAGATTAGCTTACTTATCAGATATTTTTCCTATTTTTAGTAATATAAATTCAAGTATGCAAGGGCCGAAAGGAAATATGTTAAACTCAACAGACAAACTGGTGGGATTCCAAAAACAAATAACTTTCTGGAAGAATAAAGCTCAAGTTAGGCAATCTGGAAAAGTCCGAGTCAGTCCCGAAAGATTTTTATAAAACTATTCAGAAAATTGTTATTGATCGTTTGACAACATTAGAGGAGAAAATTATTCATTATTTCCCAAATTTAGATATAAAAAAAGTTGATTGGGTTCGTAATCCATTTGTGATAACGAATACTTCTGTATTTCAATTAACTTTGAATGAAGAGGAAGAACTAATTTCGCTTTCTAATAATCGAGACTTAATTTTAAAATATTCGGAAGAATCAATTAATTCATTTTATATTAACATTAGATGCGATTAACCCACGATGGCCAAAAAAGCTTTAAGAATATTGTTTTGTAATATTTTTAAATATTTTAAAAATATTATAATTTTATTCTAGACAATGAATAACATACATCTGCTAAAAACGAAATGTTTATTTATAAGAGATACCGATATAGCATTTCCATGACTGATAGCAAAAGACAGCATTAAATTTATTTTTCTTTCTGTTAATTAGAATAATTATAGAACTAAATCTTAAATAAACTATCAAATTCTATTCTTACATTTGTCAGGATATACCTGTATACTTTATTTCATCATTCTTTCATTTTAACTTTTCGGTTAACATTCTTTCAGTTTAATATTTAACCGTCTTGAAAACTTTAATTAAATCCAGATTCTCAAGGAAGAAGCATTACCCCCCTTTTTTTTAAAAAAAATTTCTTTAAGATATTCAATTAACTTCGAGAAGAGACGTTAACGTTCTACGATTCTTTGAAAACGAGATATTTTGAGTCAGGTGATCAGAGTAATGACGACATAAATTCGCTTTCTTACGCATAATATTAAAGGAAAGATAAAATGTATCAGTATTATAAAATCAGATATGATAAAGTAAAAAACCTGTTCTTGTTATCCAAATAGGCAGATTTTTTTATTTAACGTTTTAATGTTTCCAAAATTTTTCTCTTAAACATTATTAACGTAGCATTAAATTCATTTCTTATCTCAATTTAATCTGCATTTCATTTTAGAAACTGGTATAATGAAACTTCTTAATTTTTTTTTTTTTGCATGCATAAAGAAAGGAAGGACGGGAGTTACAAGTTTAAAAAAAATTTTTTTTTGCAGAAACAAGCCGAGGGATGCTTTATTTAAAGTTTTCCATTCTCCATATAGTATCAAAATATTAGTGTAGAAAAAAAAGCGAAGCATTTGTTCATTGAAAATTCTTGTACGAACACCCAGTGTAAACGTTTATGAATGCTTATGTGATATTATTCATCATTTTAATTCTTAAAAACTCTTTCAAATTTAATTCTTAAAAATTTTTCAATTTTAATTCTTAAAAACTCTTTTAAATCGTTTTTTGTTTAATAGTTTCTTCCTTTCTTACATTCCGAATTTTCATCAGAAGGAGGGTATTATCTAAATCAGATTATAACTTAATTCAATAAGTATGCAGATTTCCATATATTGACTTAACACAGCAGTTAAAAATATGCGACTGAAATTTAAATGCTCATTTCCATTGAATTTAAAAGTTCTCTTTCTACATTCGCGGTTAAGTTATTTTACAACAGTCGAATGACCCTCAAAAATCATTACATATTACTGTTACATTACATATTTCTATAGGATGATTCTCAAATTGTTAACCTTATCCTGCTTAGCTTAAAATTATTTCAGTTGTTAAACTGTAATCTGCATAGCGAAATTATTTTATTTTCAATTTTCTGAAGTTTTGATGGTAAATTTCCGTTATGTGAGATTATAAATTGTAATTTTAATTTTTTATTAGTCCAATAAAGCGGCAATTTTTCCTAAAACACTATTAATTTCGTTTCGACATTTTGCGTTGATTCACTATAAATGCTGGTTCACTTTTCAAATTGTTGCCACCAAATATTACAGCCCTGTATTATATTTAAAGAAACTAAATAATGAAGAATCTGCATAAACGTATATGTGTTTTTCGCAGTGTGATAAAACAACGATACCTATTCCTAAAGCCACCCAATTTTGAAAAACATACGTTTCCACCCGAATATGGGCATCTGGAAGGCCAAATTTAGGATTTATTTTATTATCTGTTTCATATTTTGTAAACCTTTAACGAATTTTTGGTTAACAAACTCAACAATTTCAAACCCAGCAATGACAACACTATACGAAAAGAAAAAAAAAAATATCTCTAGCGCGCGAGACTGTGTATCGGAAACTCTAAAGATATGCTCATTTTAAAATTATTTTACAATATTGTTGTTGAACTGAATTTTATGCTTTAAGTGCGAAGAACATGATATTTAATAAAGAAAGGTAACCCACAAGATGTTAAAAAAACGCCCCTTTGGGCGTAATGTAAAATCAGAAAGCTTTCAGATTTTTTTACTTATTATATTATTAATTATATGTTAGCTATTAACCCTATTTTTGAAACATATTGAAAGATAAGGTGAGAGAGTACAAATGACCAATGTGAGTTTTCCCCTTTCTCCAACTTTTGATGTTTTATATTTATAATGAATGTTTCTTATATTGTGAAACTTTGTAAAATATTATATTAATGTATTCTATTACATAACTGATATAATTTTCTCAACATGCTTTTCTCTCATTCGGTTTGATTACTCCAAGTTACATATCATAATAATTTAGGAAATTTACGAAGTATTATTTCTTATTGTTAGTACTGACAAAATTTGGTCTAATTATCAGATAAGCACATCATAATGCGAAAAGGCATTCGGTGCTCTTATTACTAAGAATTATTAAAGTTAAGTCTTACATGTTAACAGTGTAATTAATCATTAAAAATAAAAAATTTCGAATGCGAGACAAGTTTCTTTTCTGAAAATTGTTTACATCATCTCTTCCAACATGCTGCCCAGCCCGTATAGAGATTAGCCGCGCTGATCTTTGTGTGTATAGGCCCGGGTTCGAATTTCAGAAAAGCCACAGGTGTTTGTAAGCGGGCGTAAAGCAGCAGGCCTCCTTGTGGTTCACCCTGGGTAACGCTAAATCCGCCCTAAAGATTGCCGCTCTTCTGCTACGAAGTGACTACAGGGTCAATGGCTGGGCATTTGTTTGTTTGTTTCGTTATCTCTTCCACTTCTGATAATGCAAAAGGTTAGTTTATTGCGCAGAAGATGAACACATTTATTGAAATTTATTGAACAGATTTATTAAACACATTTATTGAACAGAATTTATTGAAAATTCAATAAATTACTTTATTTTCTACTTCTTAAATGTCTTTCGTAATTAAAAAAATCGAGTAGTTTAGTAAAATATGATTTTTCATTAGCAAACGAAGTAACTAAAATTTATAAAATTCAAGAAGTGAAACTAAAATTTATAAAATTCAAGAAGTGATAAAAAGAAAATTTATAATTGAACAAGCGCTAGGATTTAAATTTAAAATCATACGTAGCAATCTTAAACAGTGTGCGATATAATTTATTTAATCGATGGCAGGTTATTTTACTTTCTTGTATGAAGTAAAGGAAGTATTGAAATCGCGAAAAATTTCCAGTAACATATTTCAAAGAAAATATCCATTTTGACCGCTCTCGAATCCATTTGAAAGATATTCTTTTGTGACATCCATACGTAAGGACCGAATAAAGAACTCTTTTTCCCAAACCGGATTGAAAAATGGATTTAAAAAGGATTCACAACAGATTTTTCTTTCGTGATGTCTGTACGTACGTATTTATCACGCATAATTAAAAAACGGGTAGCCTCAGAACGTTGAAACTTTGTACATGGGATTGCTATGTCGTGTAGTTCCGCACCTTATTTTTTAATTGCAATAGGCCGCACGAAAAGTATACGAATAAATATAAGTATATATACCCACTTTGTTACCCGTCTCAGTGACCTCAGTTTTTTTTTAATTATTATTACTACCATAACGTTGGTAAATTGTTGATTTTTTGTTTTAAAAGTGATTAAATTGTGCTGTTCTTATCTTTCGGTTAAGGTTCCTATGCCTTTCGTTAATATGCATGCAATAGTTGTAGAATTATCTGCAATTTAAAAGTTATGCGCTTTTTTTTTGCATTTGAAACTCTTAGAAAAGAGTAAATTAAGTCAGTTAATGCACCAACCTCAGTGAGTTCTTACCCAGTATGACTAAAAGTTAACTTGGAGTTTTGTGCATAAAAAATTTGGGCTTCCTGCCCGCTTTCCAAATTGCATGTTTTTGCTTAGAAATTCTAATTTTAATCGTAAGTGCTTTTGATTATTTGTAACAGTATTTAGTATTTTATCTTTTTCTGTATTTTACATTTTATAACGAAGACTCAGTTTTTGTGCATGTTTGCCTTCCTTGAGAAGTGGGAACTAAATTGGTTGAATTAGAAATATTACTTTAATGAAATCCGAGGAAATAAGTTTAATTGAAGTGCAGCAAAAAATTTATATAAATTAATAGGCCGTGCAAGGAGGTCTTAAGATGTGCACATCAGATATTTTAAATAGTAAATATGGTGCATAATGAAATGAAGAAAGTGATATTTCAACACAGCTAAAATGTTTTAAATAATTAATTCCGTTTCATTAAAATACAATAGCAATAACAAGTATGCAAATAGTTTGTAATTGCCATAATGCTTGACGCGTACTACATAATAAATTCATAAATAGAAAAGTGGTTATTTTCAAAAAGAGAGCCGGCTTAGTCAATAAAACGCACCTGAGCCTCACGCTGTATGCAAGTTAGATTCTTTCAAAATTTGTAATATTGTTGCGTTAATGAAATTTATTTTTTTCACAAGAAATAAAGCAAAATGCTGAAATATTTCCTCACAGATATTCGTACAATATCACAATATCTCAAACGTTAAACAGAACTCAACTCAAAACAGAGAAAGTTAATCCAAGCTCACAGCGAATTCGCTACAATCAATAACAGCATTAGGTAAACAACAGTTCGCTTAAAACAACAACAACTGAGCTGAGTCTAGTCTAGTCTGGAAATCTATCGCCGGGATACCACATAAGATGCGGTGTATCCGGCTCACTGAAGTTTGCAACAAAGTGCTCCTAATGTATTTTTCCTGACAAGTAAGCAAGATAACTGAAGCAAGAGAGAAGAAAGATGAGAGTAGAGAAAAGAACAGGGGTGCCAGACACCGCAGTGCAAGGAACCAAGACCAAGGATGGAGAGGATATCCTGACAAGTCATAAAACTGAGCTGAGGTGTTTTAATTCGGCTTTTATAAGCTTTTTAATTATTCATTAGAGCATTCTGGTAAAGCCTATTTTCTCGATTTTTCTCTATTTTTGTGGATGGCAACAGTAATTACGAGATATTTATTTATTAAATATTAAGTGCACGTGCTCTTTTATTTTTAATTTTCCGACGTAGCTTTCTTTTCAAAAATCGTCTGCGTTGCACTGCAAAATAAAACAATTTTAATTACAATTCTAAATAAGTAGCTAAATAAATACGAAATCCGTAAGAATATTTTAAACAAATGATTCTTTCTCACTAAACAAATGTCAGAAGATTTAATCTTTTAAAAATGGCTTACTTCCTCATCTGCTTCATCTGCGTTATGTTTTCTTTTAATAGAGGATTCCAAAACAGCTGAAAGAAAAATGTCTAAGCTAAAAAGGAATTTATATATGTACATAAAACATGCTTAATATCAACCTAAACCTAAAAAGGGAAATTTTGAGTCCGCATTCTAACTCATAACAATTTAACTGAAAAAAGTAGTAGTCTATAAGCACTTCGAAAACAATTTCACAACCAAAGCAGATTCACAGAAAGAGAACACTGGTTTACCGAATCGGAGGATTTTATACTCTTTTATGTGCTCAGTATAAGCAAAGAAAATTTTAATAAACATCTGCGTTCTTCTCAGAAAAACATTTCGGATAAATCCGACTGAAGATCCCAACAAATCGGTTCCGACTGCTCATCTAAATTTCTTTTCAAAAGTTTTCTTTCTTTCCAGTTGCCTAGGAAAATCTATCTTTTTAACCGGAAATTTGTTTTGATGCTTTGCAAAGAAACAAATATCTCAAAAAATGAATGCCAGTTTTCAATAAAAGTCCAAACAATTTGATTTAAGCCAACACATGAACTATTTTCTTGGGTATGTCAGATTTTTCACAATATTACAGGCAGAATAGAAGTTGAATAATAAGAAAAGAGCATGTAAGAATTTTGTATTTCTGTTTTCCCCCTAGAGCCTTAACTAAATATAATATTTAATTAAATATTTAACTAATATTTAACTAAATATTTTGTCAAATACAGCTTGAATATTTTATTTTTCTAGAGAGAAAATCTGCTTTCAATAGGAAGATAAATAGAAATAGAAATAAAGCCACAGAAATAAAAGTAAACCCTTTCTAAGCTACACTGAGCAAAAAAAAAAAAGGGGGGAGGACAGTTCTACAGCTCCCGTTCTACTGGGCCGATTGACGAAATTGAAACTGCGTTTTTCATGTCTCGAAAGCGTGACTTAGTATATATATTACACTTATATATAGCATTGTTCTAATATAGGTATTTTGACACAAAATCGGTCTTTTTGTGAAATGACATGCCATTTGTTTTTCCATATTTCGATTCTAGTTTCATATTATGCCCAAATATTAAATTTTGTAAAATTTGGTCCGACATTTGTTGAGAAATTCAAAAATTTATCTTGGCACATTTTTTTTTCGGTTTGCTCAAGAATTACTCACTTGGCGAAATTCTTAATATATAGCAACCTGTTTTCCTTTCCCTTTTTACATTGTGCATGACAGGAAAAAAGTCGTATCGTTCCTACTTTCAAATAATTTTAACAAACTTTCTGAACCACATTTGATGTTTTATCGCTTTCAACAAATATGCCAAATTTCAAAACGCATTAATGTATAAATTCAAGTATATCACAGGAAATTTGAATAAAAAACTCTAATTTTTTGCAGTAATGCTTAGAAATACATCTACTTTAAGAGGATGCTAAATATTTTATAGGTTATAATTCAAAACTTTTTTCCGAAAATTTATACAAATTATTTTAAAATACAAATTTTAAAAATAAATCGTAAAAAGTGAGCGAATTATATTTTGATTAAGCCTAAATTTTAAGTTCTGGAAGAAGAAATCAAGTAAGTTAAACGAGAAAAGATATATATATATATATATCAAATTCAATTAGCACTGAGAAGCTAAAATTTTGAGAGCTGATTTTTTAAGAACTACTCCTGCAATTTTTACAAAACTTGGCATAATTTGAGTCATAAAATCGAAATATGGAAAACAAATTGGCATGCCATTTCAGAAAAAGTCTGATATTGTGTCAAAATACCTAAATTAGAGCAATGCTATATATAAATCTAATGCATATCCTAAGTCACTCTTTTGAGACATAAAAAACGAAGTTGAATTTCGTCAAACAGCCCAATAGAACGGGAGATATAGAACTGTCCCCTTCTTTTTTCCTTGCACAGTGTACATCTGAATAATTTCTGACTGCAGATTGACAGTGATGTAGTTTTGCCAGTTTGCCAAAGTTATTAGTCAAAACTTACTTGTTCAAATAGTTGTGAGAACGCAATGCTTTGAATCGAAGAAAGAATATTGATCTTTGAAATTATATTTACTCTAAGTAAAACTTTGCTGTATACACTGAAGAGCCAAAACATTATGACCACCTACTCTATAAGGCTTTGCGGGACCACTGACCTACAAAACAGCTGCCACTTTCCTTGGCATGGATGCTCTAAGTTTTTTTATAGATGACTTTAGACTGGTTGTACCATGTCTAAGCAGCGGTCACATAAAGTCGAGATATTCCGACATGGCGATGTTTGAGCCCTGAGCTGCCGCCTCGTGACATCCCGAATGTCCTCTATAGGTTATGATCGGCCAGTTAGGTGAGCAGGACATTAATTGGAATTCATCCTTATGCTCCTGGAAGGTGGGCATCCAGCCACTTAGGTGGGATTCAGCCTTATACTCCTCGAAATTGTAATTCAGCCTTATACTCCTCGAAATTCAGCCTTATACTCCTCGAAAGCGTAATTCAGCCTTATACTCCTCGAAATTCAGCCTTATACTATTAATTGTAATTCAGCCTTATATTCCTCGAAAGCGGGCCTTCGGCCAGTTAGGTGGGCTGGACATTAGTTGGAATTCATCCTTACCCTCCTCGAACCACTGGAACAGAATTCGTGAAATAGATTGTGAATAGGGCATTGTCCTGCTGGAAGATTCCATTTCCAGCTGGGAGGACAGACGCGATGTAAGGGTGTAACTGCTCCGCAGTTATGTTCAGATAGTCCGCAGCTTTCATAGTCTGTTCTACCTCAACTAAGGGTCGCAGAGCCGTTCATGAGAACGTGCCCCAAAGCATAATACCGCAACCACCAGCCTGTGTATGACCCGCTGTACAGGCGAGGCAGCAACTATCCTCTATCGGTTAAGATCCGGCCAGTTAGGTGGGCAGGACATTAGTTGGAATTCATCCTTATTCTTCTCGAATTACTGCAACACAATTCGAGCTTTGTGACATGGTACGTTGTTCTGCTGGAAGATTCCATTTCCCTTTCGGAAGACAAATAGTCTACAGCTTTCATGGTCTGTTCTACCGCAACTAAGGCTCCTAAAACCGCCCATGAGAACATCCCCTAAAGCATGATATCCCCACCAAGAGCCTGCGTATGACCTGCTGTACAGGGAACAGCAACTGTTCGCCTAGAAGACGGCGTACCCTGACATGACCATCGACGTGATGAATGAAAAATCGTGATTCATCCGCGCCGATTTTGCTGTACCAAGCGGACAGTCTCCTTTGTCCTTCTTCTGACGCGCGGAGGTCTAACACCTTGGCATCTGTTGTTAGTTTCACCGTTATTCATCCACTTTACATAAATTCGAACAATGGCAGATCGTGGAAAACCTACCAGTCGTGCAGTTTCGGAGATACTGGTTCCGAGTCTTCGGACCATTACAATCTGCACTCTCAAATGCCCTCAGGTCAGCAGGCTTTTCCGTCACCCGCAAAAGTAAGCGCAAGAATGATTGATGAAAATTATGCCAGCTTGATGAAAATGATGCCAGGTGGGCGCAATCATATATAACTATCATCTCTACATATAATAAAACAAAGTGTGTGTGTGTGTGCGTGCGTGCGTGCGTGCGTGCGTGCGTGCGTGTGAGCCAGTGCACATCGAAGCGATTTTTTCGAAATTCGAATTAGAATTTTTTTATTTTATGTTTTGTGACCAAATCGCGTCATTTTGAGACATAATGGACTACAGGAAAGCCAGATTTCACTCTATACATTTCATTTTTACATCGTCGTGAAGCATAGACACTTAGCTATTTTACGAACTTAAAATAAATTTCGTATTTCAATAAATCGATTAAATACGAATTTATTTAGGAAGGTGAGCTTAACACCTTTTCAGCGGAATTTTTAAAAAAAAACTTTATTTTAAAAAATGTGCTGTTTATTTTCCTTTGATTTTTGGACACGTTGAACTTTAATCCTTTCGACTCCTTTTAAAAAAGGAATTTTGAAAAAAAAGATAATATTTTGTATTTTTTTTAAATTTTTTAAAAGAAGCTTCCGAATCACTTCTCACACCTCAAGATATTTTAAAATGTAGTTTTGGCAACAATTTTCCTTTCTTATTGTTGTTGATAGATTTTGGATGAAATTGCATCATTTTGAATAGTTTCATTCTTTTAAAAATTTCGGTTTGGCAACAATGTTTCATCCTATTTTTTATGTTACTGTTTTTAAGAGACTGAAAAGTTTAAGAAATTAAAAAATTGTTTCTTTTTGCAACGGTAAATTGTTTAATTACTTTATTAGGATAATTAACATTTGTATCAAGGGATATTGCTTATTTCATTGTAATATTATGTTTTAATTATATATAATTTTAATTGTAAAAAAGTTTTGCATGATAGTTTTAAATCTGTTTATTAAGTTCTTAATCTGTTTATACCATTTGAGTTCTTAAGATTTTGCAAAGGGAAGTTGGTTAATTTATTTATTAGGATAATTAATATTTGCATTAAGGGATATTGCTTATTTCGTTGTATGCTTTTTATATATAATGCATTTTTAACTGAATTTTTTTCCCGTTGTTGTTTGTTTCTTTTTCGATAAAATTGATTAAATCATGTTTTAAAAGTAAAAGGAAATCCAATAAAATATTAAAACCTTTTAAAAAGTAAAATTTTTGGATAAATATTTGGTGGAGAAGTAAGTGTCCCATCACTTATGTGAGCCATTTTTTGCTCCGTTCTAAACAATTGTATTTTTATTAAATTAATATTTTAATATTTTGAGAAAATGTATGTTATGTAATAATTGTTACTAAATTTAAGTATGAAACACACCCACAAAAAATTTTTGCATGTTTTTTAATTTATTTTACCACAGTTTCCTTTTGTAAAGCACAAGTGTCCCATCACTTTTGTGAGACACTGTAAAAGGCGAATTAAAACACCTCAGCTCAGTTGTAGCTGTTTTAAGCGAACTGTATGTTTACTTAACGCCTGTAGCGAATTCGCTGTGGACTGGATTAACTTTCTCTGTTTTGAATTGAGTATTGTATAACGTTTGAGATATTGTGATATTGTATGAATATCTCTAAGGCAATATTTCATTATTTTGTTTTATTTCTTGTGAAAAGAATAAATTTTATTAACTTTTTAACGACTTTTTGTATTCAATCCATTACGAACCCGTACGCACGCAACAAAATAAATATATATACTAGCAGAAGTATCTGATGCCAGTTAAGTTAGATTAATAGTAATGCATCTAACAACAGAGTGAACGATACCGCTGTAATCCTTCTCTAATAATGATGTAAAATGACGCACGCAACGATATTAAAATTTTTGAGTGCAAAGTAAGCAACATTATTAACCGAAAGGGTCAAAACCATCAGTCGTTACTTCTACCTAGAAAGAAGATTGCAGACGAATACTCGACAAGGGTTTCTGATGCTTCTAAAGTTAAATTATTGGTAAGAAGAGAAAATCCGCCGATGCGGAAATCAATTGCAAAATCTTTACATACATCTGAGCAACAATAAATAAATTAATAAACCAATTTTTACAACTTAAAAAAGCTGAAAGAACTCATTTTCATCAACTTTCTCTGAGGCATGTGGCTCAATTCGGAACAATACGGAGAATCCAGTGTGAAAATTATTAAGCAGATGATAAATGGAAATACATTGTGACCCTTGATGAAGCATAGGTTTCCCTAAATAAATGCAACAAAAAAATCTGATGTGTACACCACATGACTTCCTTGCACAGAATGTTAAATTATATGCATTTTTTGCTGCAATTCATTTAAACTTATTTCCTCGAATTTCATTAGAGATATAAGTTCTCATTCAATTAATTCAGTTCTCCCTTTGGGTAAGGCAAAAATACATAAAACCTCAGAGTAACCGTATTAAAAATTGAAAAATGTAGAAAAATATAAAACAACAAATGCAATTAAAACAATTAAAAAAGCAATTTTTACAATTAAAGTTACAGTTTCTACTCAAAAACAAGAAATTCGGCCAGCGGACAAGAAGCAAGATTTTCGGTGCACAAAACTAAAAGTTTACTTTTCGTCCCACTCGGCAAAAAGACACTGAAGGTGCAGAAGCTGACTTAATTCCCTATTCTTTCAAAGTTTTAAACTCAAGTTTCAAATGTAAACAAATATGGCAGCTATGGTAAAAAAAAATTAGGCTTAGCCGCACTAAAACAACTTCTAAACTGTTGATAATTCTACAATTATTGCATGCAGATTAACTCAAGGTATAAACACTTTAATCGGAAGATAAGAACAACATAATTCAATCATTTTTAAAGGGAAAATGCACAATTCACCAGCATATAAGAATAATAATAAAAAAAACCTGAGCTCACGAAGCCGAGTAACATAGTGGGTATATACACTTTTGATGCTGCTGATTGCAACCAAAAAGACAGACACACAACTACATATTATATCAGTTCTATATACAAAATTCCAACGGTCTGAGGCTATTCGTTTTTGAGTTATGCAAGATACATTTATACATACGTACGTATGTATGTACAGGCGCCACGAAAAAATCTCTTCTGAATCCATTTTAAATCAGCTTTGTAATTCGTTTGAAGAAAAAGAGTCCTTTATTCTGTCCTTATGTACAGATGTCACGCAAAAACATCGTTAAATTGCATTCGATAGCAGTCAAAATGGATATTTTTGTTGAAATATGGTATCCGGAATTTTTCGGGTTTACAATACTCCCTTTACTTCGTACAAGGAAGTAAAAAGTGTACATTAAAAAGTGTACAGTAAAAGTGTACCAAGTTTCAGTAATGTAGCAGGCTTCTCTTACAGTGGAAAATTTAAAATAAATGGAGTGGACAAAAGTATTAAAATCAGCTTCAGGTTTTCTCAAGGGAACGTTTTATGTCCAATATTTACAAAAGAAATTCCATTTCTTTATTCCAATGACTTTGGAAGAATGAAAGGTTTGTCAACACAAAGCAAAAATTCATACTTCGAAAAGTACCACTGCATTTGAAAGAAACGAAAACTGATACAGGTATTGCATATATACATTTTCAACGTACTGCTGCGATTAACCTGAGGACAACTGTGTCTTTGGTCTCTTGAAAAGAGCTCTTTCTAAACGCATACCCACCACAATTGATGGACTCTTAGTGTAGTAAAATATCTAGTAGAAACTCTAGTAGAAAGTAGTGGAAGAGGTATGGAAATCAATATTCTTGGAAATTTTATGAAAAGCTTTTCTGTGATGGAAATCTCCATGCAGATGTATCGTCCAGAAAAAAAGTCTATCAGACTGAACATTTGAAAAGGTTCTTTTTACACTTGAAACATAAATTACACAGCCCGAAATTGTTCTAAAAATGCGCAATATCTTTTGTACAAGGCTATGTGATAGATAAAAGTAGGTATGAATGAACAAAAGGAAATCCTGTGGCAATGACGACAAAATATACAGGATATTGAAAAACAGACTGTATATGTCCTGCATAAAATCTTCACTGACGTAGATGTCCTGGATTCTTGCTCTTGTAGCCCTCTTGCATATTCTTTAGCGGCTGCTATCTTGCTTAGAGACTCTTTTTTGGTTTTCATATATTTTTAAAAATCACTACATGAATATTTGGAATTCACTTTCAAGTTTAAAAATTCTTCCTCTGCAATCGATGCAATCGAAGCACAGTAAACATGTTTCCTCAACCTTTTCATATTCTTACTTTTTTGTGCTTTGTGTTGTCACTACTGCGCAGCGAAAGCATTTTCGACCATGCATTGCTATATGATTTTCCATCGTCTAGGTGTATTCTATCTGCCTTAAAAGTTTACAACCGATTTTCTGAAACACCCTGTATATATATACATAAATTTAACTATTAATTTTTTTTTTACTTGTGATTATCCGAATGAAGATAAAAACAGTTGTAAATTGAATATTAAATAAGATTACCAATTTAGAAGATTGAGATAAAACTCGAAAAAGCATGTAATATTCTTAGTAATAAAAGTTTAAAACTGTATTGGGAACCATCAAAAAACTTGAAGTACAAAAAATACATTTTATAAATTAAATGGAAATTAAAAGAAAGATAATTATTGTTGATACTATGGAAGAAGGCTAACTTATCAAGGGGAATTAGCGCTCTGAAGCAAAATCCACAGTAAGTGGGGATTGATCTAACTGAAATATTATCAAAACTGATAAATTATATTAGAAATTCCAAGCGAATTTCATTGGGAAGATAACTTTTTCAGTCTGTAAAGCACTGTAAAAATCTAAATGTTGTTAGTTAGTTAATTTGATTCCTTAAACAAGAATGTAGACGCCAAACCCGTAAAAAGTGCGATTTTTGAAAACAATCATTGTATAATATTGTACCGCCTTTGCAAATATATGTGTAAACAAATTTAAAGAAAACCAATTCGGTAAAAGTATCTCAAATATCAATTTAAAGACTTAACTCGGACTAAGAGACAAAGGTTTCAAGCTAGTTAGGCCATAAATTTCTATGTCTGCCAAACAAGTTGACGGTCAAACAGTTGCCAGCCAAGCAACCTACACATTGAGACACAGAAAACAGTCCTTTTTAAAATATATTTATAAAGGGGAGACTAGAGAGACTTAGAATTCGAAGATACGCTGTACTTCATCATATTATAAAGACTGTCCTAAAAATACTCCAAGGGCAAACTGAAAGTAAATCAGTCCATCAAGGAACTTGGTGCTAAATAAATTAGCAACAAGTTCCTGGTGTATTATAACAATGCGGCAATAAAGGATTCTGAGAATAAGAATAACTATAAGAACAAGCCAGAAGGCATACTGAAACTTGTAGAGTCATTAGGTTATTTTGTAGCAGGTGAGGTGAAAAATGAACAATGCTATCGCGAGGACTGGAACCTGGACCTCTCGAACACGCGTTGAGTGTGTTACTATATAAGGTACTTCTCCCTTTTCTTAGCAAGCCTTCGTGGTGTAATGGTTAGCACACTCGGTGCGTATTCGAGAGGTCCGTGGTTCCAGTCCCGGGGAGGGCATTGCTTATTTTTCATGTCTCCTGCTTCAAAATACCTGATGTCTCTACAACAATTACACCACAAAGGTATGCTGGAAGAAGGGAGAAAATATCTTATACAGGGTGTATCAGTACAGCGGTGACGAACTTTCAGTAGAGATAGAGTACAGCTAGACGATAAGAAATCACATACAGTGCATGGTCGGAAACGCTTTCTTGGCGCGGTAGTGACGTCACGTAAAAAGGAAGGCACAAACAGTGAGACAAAACGTAGTTTATTATGTTTAGTACAGCAGAAACCAACAAATAAGAACAAAAACAAACAACGATAGTCATTAAAATAGGTGTTCGAAACTACGACCCCCCGACCGTGATGCAGGCCTCACTTCGCCGGCGCATGGATGATCTGCATCACGCACGGAAGATCGCATGGTAGCTGCATGACGCATGGTTCGTGGATGATGGTCCGGGTTGGAATTTCGAACACTTCCTTTGATGAAGATCCTTGTCCCCTTATGTTGTTTTTTTTTCTTTGTTTTTGCTGTACTCCGAATAAGAAATATGTTTTCTCGCCCCGTACGTTTCCTTTCTTTCTTGATTTTTGTGTTTTCACTACCGCGCCAGGAAAAAGTTTCTGACCATGCATTGCTATGTGATTTCCTATCGTCTAGGTGTACTCTCTCTCTCTCTCCTGAAAGTTTGTCACCGGAGTGGCAGGATGGCGGGGCACTGAATCAGACGTTGGATGAATTCCGTTACTGTATCGAACTCAAATCACGCAAAGTGGAATATTTGCTGGAACTGTTGATGATGTTTTAAAATCAGAAAATTTAGAGAGAAGTGTTACATTGTAGAGTCATTAGGCTGTATAGAAGCAGGAGAGATGAAAAATGAGCAACCCCCGCGCCAGGGCTAGAACCATGGACCTCTCGATTACTCGCCGAGCGTTCTGACCACTACACCACGAAGGCATGCGAAGAAAGCGGGAGATATACCTTACGTACTTCCCCTTTTAAAGGGCGACTGGGCATAAGGGAACCCAGTTGCCAAATCCTGGTGATGGAGAATCATCATCCACCACCATTTTTTAGTTCGGGCGTCACTGTAGAGTTGTTTTGAAGCAGGAGGGGTGAAAAATGTGCAATGCCCCAGTCGGGACTCGAACCTAGACCTCTCGAATTCGCACCGAGTGTGCTATCATTACACCATAAAAGCATGCTCGAAGGAGGCAGAAAATACCTTATAAGCTAAACAAATTAACATCAGATTTATTGCATGATCAGTTGCAAAGCTGGACTAACATCATGAGACAAGCCGCATTCTCCTTTTCGGTAGCTTGTAAAAGAATCTAATATACAATATCTGATTAGTTGTTTATTGCTGTAATATCTACTAATATCCAATAATTACGTACAGTATCATCTGTATGTATAAATTGCTGGAGTTAAAGATGTAAATTTTGCTGCCACATAAGCACAGAAGCAAGTAAGGAAAAACCTAAACTACACTTAATTTCTTTTTCTTTCTCTATCCCAATCTCAATGTCACTAATCGCTTTCGGCTTCTGGGATAATGCCTTCGAACTAGATGTCCTGTCAGCAATGCCTCCAATTTATTGATGAGTTATTAATCTTCCTCAGATTCTTGACGTAACTAGAACAATAATATCGAGCCTGTAGACGTGGTATTTGTTTTTCCCTGTAAGCAAACAATTAAGACTGCTAGAAAATATCTATTTTCTTTCAGTTCATTAGTTAAAAAACGCCTTGTTTTGGCTGATATTGCATTGCACTGGGTAATAAATTTGACAATGTGTTTATTGAAATGTCTGTATGTTCTTTTAAAAATAAAATATATGATTTTCCAGTTATTTTGAAGTCGTATTTTCAGTTCTAACGTTGTAGAGGCGTTACGTTATTTTGAAGCAGGAGACGTGAAAAATGAGTAATGAGCTCGCAGGGACTTGAACCTAGAACCACTCGAAAACGCTTTCAGTATGCTTTCAATTACACTACGAAGGCATGAAGGAGGGAAAAAATAGCTTATGTACTTCTCCTTTCAAATAAGGCTACTGGGAATTAGTGGAGAGAATCGCCAAATCCTGGTGACGACGAATTATCGTTCCCCACCCCTTTAGTTCGGGGGTCGCATGAAGAGTCATTAGGTTTCTCAAGTAGGAGTGGAGAAAAGAAAAATGTGCGATACCCTCTTCGGGACTCGAACCCTGGATCTCTCGAATACGCATCGAATATGCTTCCAGTTACGCCACGAAGGCATGTGAAAAGGAGGGAGAAAGTGCCTTATAAAATTGTTGGATACGTGAAGCCGAAAGTGGTGAAATTTAGTTATTAAAAAATTATACCGTTATGGGAATAAGGGTTTTAGATTCGACATTATTTTGTTTTTCCCCAATGGCGGGTACTTGCCTATAACGTCATTGGCCACTCTCAAGGCCAGAATTGGTGGTCATTTTATTGTCGAGGCACCTAATAGGCAGCCGCCATGACCTCCTATGAAAGGACACACAATTTTGCATCCATGCCTTCTCCGGGCCCTTCGGTATCGCAGCCAAGCTCCCTTAAACAGTAATTGACTACTGTATTAGCAATTATTCTTCTGACGCCCGATGATAGTAGCTATAAACTACAAACTTGTATTAACACACATTAGGTTCTAACAACGTCATTTCTTAGCATAGTCTTTTAGAATTAAACATCGCACCTTCAGTATGGCATTAACTATTGAACTGACACATTTATTAACCTGAAGACAGATTATTTGCTCTGCAAAGCATAGCAGTACGTACGTTAGAACTATATACGCTAGTTCCGTATGTCAGCAATGTAATACATCAGTCCAATATGTAATTTTCTATTTATACACAATCAGACTTTTATACGCAAATTTTGTACTGTATCAGAATGCTGTACTGTATCTGTAAATGTTATTACAGTCAAGTACCGAAAATCCGCCGACCTCAAATCCGCATTGCCTCTCAGAATATAAACAATGAATTTATAGGTTCCAGAAACCGCAGAATGGAGAATGAAATACCGAAAAAAAATATTTATCCAATAATGACGTCATATTTACCGAATAATAATGATTCTGTGTTAGTGGCAGAAAAAAAATCTTACCCCAGAAGAGGTTTTTAGTACGGATGATGTGTTCAGATGAGCCAACACCGGCATATCAGATAACGGATCATGAAATCATTGGCTCTGTTTTGAAGTTGCCACAGCAAGAAAACGTTTCCAAGAAAATGACACAGATAATGAATGTGAAAGGAGTGAGAAAATATCTTTTAATGAGGGTTTGGAACATGGTGAAAAATACCTAAAATATTTAGAACAACAGAGCTGTGTCACAGAGCAAGAGATTGCGACCCTGTAGAATTTACAAAAAAAAAAAAAATCTTACTATGGAGCACCTAAAGTTTTAAAACAAACCTCTATCAGAAAAATGTTTGAAACAAATAAAAAAATGAAATATTTTATGCTTCATTAGTATCCCTCATTTTCACACGTCTCTTTTGTATATGTCCTTAATGCTTTAAAATATTCCTGTAGTCACTAATATAAATGAATAATATATATATATATATATAATAATTTAATGCATAAAATAAAATAATGTAATAATGTATATTATTGTACATAATAATTTAAGTAAATGTATCTAATATGCCTTATTTATTTTGCACTTTTAGTCTGAATATTATGATTTGGTTTTTCTGTCCGGAAATCCGCAAAATCCTAAAATCTACACAACTTCTGGTCTCAAGCATTGCGGATTTCTGGACTTCTACTGTATCTCTTTTTTATAGCACCTAACCTTTACTAAGGATAATATTATTCATGTAAACTTTACTATCATTATAAAGTATCTATATGAATATGCATGAAAGTATGTATACTTTTATTTATTTTGGAATATATAGGTATATATGTGTGTATATATCTGTGTCTGTGTTGGTTTTTATACTATGTATCTATATTTTGATTATACCGTTCTTCAAGTGCCTTGTATGCACATGTATATTTCTTTTTTTGCATTTAATAAATGTCGTCTGCTCTGCCGAGGCGGCCCAGGGCTGCGGCCTGCAGCTAGTGGTTAACTCCCGCTGGGTTGATAACCACTTCTGTACGGATATAACAAGTATACCTGGGTCGGAAGCCAACCCTAAACATTATATCGTCTGGGCGGCCAACATTATCTTTAATATTATTAAGGGTTTTAAAATCTGACATTACTATGTTTCACAGAATTCTAAGTGCAGATAATATACAGTGAAATACGTTTAACGCGAAAACACTTAAGACGAAATATCGGTTAACATGAAATAATGCAACTGTCCCGACAAACTACTACGTATTTTCATGCATTTGTTTTCTCTTAACACGAAACGAAAATCGCTTACGAGAATGAACAAAATACGGAAACACCAGCCGCGCAGGGGATATTTAAGAAAGGTGTGAAATGAAAGAGAGGTGGTTTCACATATTTCGTAAAAAGAAGGTTAATTTGGCTTTGAAATATCCTCGGAATTGCCTGTGACATGAGCCAATTTAATTTCTCCGAGCCACTTTCACCCTCCACCCCCTACAAACCCCACACTAAAGGATCTCGTCTCTCATCATATGGCCTTGGAATTCAGAATGTTCACCGATTGGATCGTTAAAATTAGATGGGCGATTCTAACGAGAAAAGCGTGAGGTTGCAATGATAATTAGTAATTATTCAGCTCACCTTAACGTTGTATTGAAAGCTATAAAGCTTATCTTTTTGCCTCCGAATACAACAAGTGTCTTGCAGCCTTGTGATCAAGAGATTGTACAAAACATGAAATTTTTTACTGGAAGCAACTGCTTCGAAAATATTGACTCGCAATGGAAGCAAATGAAGATTTCTCGATCAATTTATTAGGTGTTCTTCATACGTTGCACTCTGCATGGATTTCAGTGACTCTAAGGGCGACTAAAAATTGTTTTCGTCATGCAGGATTTTCAAAAGTATCAGATTCTTTGGCACCAAAAGAAATGGAGAAGGAGGATATCGAAATTGAGCCGATAGCTAATAAATTGTTTGAAAACGTTTCTGTATTATTGGACTGTTCTACTGTATCATCGGAAGAATTCGTTGCAGTAGATGAGGATAATGTTTGTACAGCTCCAATTATGGCAGACAAAGACATTTTGAAGTTTGTTCAAAGCTAAAAAAATATCACTGATGCAGATTCCGATGACGAAAATGAAATGAATGATGCAGCTCTTGTTTCCACATCATCCGAAATGAGGAACGTCATGAAAAGTATGCGCAGTTATTTAGACGCGCAATTCCAATGATGAAATGAACAACAAAATGGACGACATCGAACAATGTGATGCTGAAAAAGACATAGCAAAGAAAAACATCAGATTATTTTCTCAAAATTCAATAAATGTTTTGTTTTTCGAAAAACTTGAAAATTCTGTATCACGTTCTTGTGGATGTTTGAATTTAATTGATTCTTTTTAAATTCATGCATATATACATACCTATGTTAATAAAATGTACTCTAATAAATTTAATTTTATTGAATATATTTATATATTTTTTCCAATATCCTTTAACACGAAAAAATATTTCAGTCCCCTCAGTTTCGTAGTAAACGAGTTTCACTACATTTCCATTCTGAAAGTTAGCATCTGCTGTTTGAAAACTGTCCTATTTTTCAGCAGATCAGCTCTATATGAATAGCTGTCATTCAATAACTCAAATTTTAACAGAATTTTAACAAATTCTTGAAATTAAGAACGTCTTTATCCAAATAACAAACTACAACAAGCTCTTTAGTATAACGGTCTGGATATTACAATCCAATCGATAATATCTCTACTTGTTGATATATTCAGATTTTAAATTCTCCCGCCATTAGAATCAGACAAGTTTCTGTTTTTTGAATGCCTTTCATTTTGTAAAAAGGTTACGTTCACACTGAAAATTAATCTAATGGGTTAAAGATGAAGCTTATTTATCATTTCTCTTACAATATATACTCTTTTCTTTGAAAAATATTTTAGACTAAATTTATTTTTATTAATACATGATCACGTTTAATTCTCCACTTTTTCCTGATGACTGCCATTTGAGATAGACATCGGAGTTTGGATTAAAAGCTTTGACATAGATAACATCTCATCTAACATCTTTGTTTGTCCTCTAATAATTCAACCACTACTATAGCTGTCGTCGCCAAACTTTCTACCATTCTTTTCTGCATCCTGAGAAAAGGACGACGTAGACTTTTTTCCAAAAAAAAAAAGTAGCTAAAATCAGAGATATTAATTAAAAACTCGGAAAAAATTAATATTTTCTCCTTAATTTTTCCGAGTGGCAACAGTCTCGCAAGCTGGAGATGAAACTCAGCTTTATTTCAAAAGTCGTTGCCACTGCTCGCTTTCAAATTCTAGAGTTTGTTAATAAAAAAGTTCTAAGTTTTACGATGAAATAAAAATAGCATTGCCAAACATTAAATACATTATTCCCGATTCCAAAAATTCGTGGAAAGTCATTTCGACTATTCCCATCTTCGTACGACTGCAATTAGTCGAAATATTAATTAAAAACTCTGAAAGCGCTAATTTCTGCACTCATCGTTTCGAGAGGCAACAGTCTCACGAGTTGGATATAAAAATGCTTTATGTTGAATGCTTATGTTTTAATACAGTTTTCTTTACTTCTAAGCCGCTCATATAAGTTTCATAACAGAACTTATCGAAAACAAGGCTCTATGAACTGAAACATTTTCGATATTTTTTTCTTGAGGAAAGAGTTGTTTCGGTTCCTTGCTTCGAAGCTTCCATTTTTATTGAATTGTATTACAGTAAAATGATGTATACGATATAAAATAATACTAATCTAATCTTCAGGATACTGATCAAGAACACACACAATCTTAACATCACAAAGGCAAAGG
>KK117642.1:0-104654 GCA_000611955.2 Stegodyphus mimosarum
GTAACAGTTAGTATTTAACATTTGGTACCACAGAACATTTGGTGCCGCGATATTAGTATATAAACATCTGGTGACGTGACAAATTAGCACGTAACATGAGTGAAATAAGTGAAGAATTTTCTCTCTTTCAAAATATAAAAGTAAATATGTCACTGTTGAAGATAATTTAGAATGTGATGATAAGCAACTTTTTAAAAGAATTAGAAAACATGCCTCCTGATTTCTCATAGTACCTAAGAAATAAGTTAGGAAAAGGTTTCTATAGAACATAAAATAATATATCTTTTTAATTTTTTAAAAAAAAACCTAACATTAATTGTTAAAGAAGTATTTAAAAAATTTATTCGAGTTCGATGCAAAGACGGAAGTTAATTAGAAATTAAGGTATGAACCTGCCTATAAAATAATGGTTTTTTTTCCTTGTTAAAAAGTGTCTCGAAAATATTAACACTTTAAAAACATAATCCTTTACCAAAACCCTATATTTCCTGAAATACATAGCAATATTATTCAAATAATTAACCATGTATATACTAAAACTTAACAAACTTACGATCAACGAAAACTTTTTAATTAGTTTTACTTGAAAACATTGAATTCCGAATTTTACTTCGTTCTACGAAGTAGAAAGGAACTATTTTAATCGCAAAAAATTTCGGGTATCCTATTTCAAAGAAAATATCCATTTTCAGCACTATCGAATGCAATTTAACGAACTTTTTGCGTGATATCTGAACGTAAGGACAAAATAAAGGACTCTTTTAACCAAAAAAATTATAAAACTAATTTAAAATAGATTCTGATGAGATTTTTTCGTAGCGCCTCTGCGTGCGGATTTACGTATGTATGTATCTCGCATAACTCAAAAACGAGTAGCCTGAGAACATTGAAATTTTGTATATAGGACTGCTACAACATACAGATGTGTACCTTCTATTTTAGTTGCAATCGGCCGCACCAAAAGTATATACATAAATGTATATATACATATTTATTTTCGAATTAACAGAGTGGATATAGGTTAGGTTATTCAATTATGGCAAAGCCCACGAGGGCTATCTGCCTAAAGGAAGAGATACTTTCGTCGAGGACTTTCTAAGAGAAACTAGCTCGTATACAGGTTACACATGGGGAAAACCACGAAAACGCCCATGCAGCCAGCCTGTTCGCGGGATTCGAACCTCGGACCGAAATACCAGTGTTCAGCGTCTTTACCGCTCGGACGCTGGTGGGCAACAGAGTGGTTATATCGAGTAACAGGGTATATATATATATATATGTATATATGTCTACCTTGTTACTCGGCACAGTTATCTTCGTTTCCTTATTCTTATATGTTTGTAAATTGTGAAATTTTTGCTTCAGAAATGATTGAATTAGGCTGTTCTTATCTTCTGAGTAAAGTTTTTATGCCTTTAGTTAACCTGCATGTTATAATTGCAGAACTATCAATAATTTAAAAGTTGTTTAAGTGAGGCTAAGCCTAATTATTTCGGCCATAGTAGTCATATTTGGTTACATTTGAAACTTAACAGAATAGTGGATTTGTTGAATCTAGAGAAACTAAGCTTCGCAACAACAATGATAACGCCTTCTTTTATTATTTCGAATTAAATCATGCTTAATCCATTCTGGAATTTATTCGAGGAAATAAGTATTTAAGATTTTCTTCGTAATTTTCAATATAGATATTTTGAGTTTTTATGTATTTTTGCCTTTCACAAAAGTGAGAACTGAATTAATTGAATGAGAAACACTGCATCGTCTTTGAAAACTTGTTTCTTTTTGTGTGTGTATGTTTGTTTAATTTCTTTTACACATCGTTTTAGACTTTTTATCGTATTATAATAGAATACGTGGCAACGATTATATAATTCTTCAAATGATATAATTTTGTGCATTCTGAGTTATACAATGAATGAGATGTAACGCTGTTACTTGAACCTAGAGCCAGAGTGGCACTATGGTAAACACATATGGGGAATTTTAAAGACTGCATTTATTCTATTATGGTTTAAGCGCTATCAACGAAGTAGGTTTAGTTTAATGCAACAAGTTTAAATGAAATGCAAAATGCGTATAATTTAATATTCCGTACAAGGACGTCATGTGATGTACACATCAGATATTTTAATGTAAGGTTCAGTTTGGAAATTCTCAATGCATCAAGCTCAGTCTATAACACCAACTTATCATATTCTTTCTTCACCCTAGAAAATTATTCTTACGATATTAAAGTTATCTTGTATGCGAGGTTTTAATTGAAATTAATACAATATGTTAAAAGAAATCTTAAATTAAAATTTGTAATAAATGTCCAGAAATATAGAAATATATCTGTAAGTGATTAAAATATTTTCAAATACAATATTTTTCATTAAATGTTTTTTATCAGCAAGTTCTTTATTACAAACTTACGTTCAATTACGGTTAGTGATATAAGATATAAGTATTGTAAAATTTATTACAAGGCAAATAATAATTAAGGTATAAATATAGGAAACAATGGGAATTAAATTTTAATATTGTCTACTATTATCTTAATTTTATCCTAATTTAAATAATTAAAGGATGATGTACTACTAAATAAGTAGAAAATGTAGTCCTTCGATTCCAGAAATAAAGGATGTCTCAAGATGAATGCAGTATTTAAACCCCCCCCTCGCCTTTAGGCTACCAGCACTCTGAAACATACGTTGCAGTACTCGCGATCCAGTACCTGTGATAGGGATATATATACGACCCACTAGCGTATAATTATCACTAAAACACGTCACAAACTAGAGTAATTGTGAATTGTGTACGTTTTTACGAGGTGATAACAGCATTTTTGTGGCTCTAATTCTAGGTCATGGACGTCGGCTTTGATTTGAATTATTCTTCCAGCAGGATTGCATCACATAACACGTGACTCACGAAACACTTGAGTTCTTATACGAGCACTTTCATAGATGCAAAAGTGATCACAATTGGCCCCAAAAGTCTCGTGATATTACGTCATGTAACTTTAGGACTCTCTGGGAATTTGTAAAGTCCAAGGTTTACAGCAAATGCATACGAATTTTTACTGAACTTAAAGAAGTAATGAGGGTGCTAAGATTCCGTGAATGTCGTATGAGACGTGGAGAATATTTACTGGATGTTATTTTCATTAATCGGAGTGTTTACATTTTCAAAATTTGCCATACATTCGCTAATTCATGCATAAATAAAGGTTTATCTTGTAAATTTAAATCCTAAGTTACGTTTGAAACATTTCGGAAAATCCTAAGTTGCGTTTGAAACAGTTCCAAATGTCAAGCTATACATGTATTGTATTTCACAAAATATATGTATACAGTATTCATATACATGGTGAGTTAAAAACAGGCTACATGCCTGAAATAAATGTAACGTTTTCTTCTATAAAGGTAATGATGACTGCAATATACTGTTGAAGCTTTATTTTTTTCATCTCAAATAATAATCATATATTTGTGGTCACCAGAAGAAAGCACTGGACACCGTTCGAAAATAGGCTACATCGTGAAAGATCAGAATAATCGCAGAGTCAAGAGGTTGCATAGATGCTATTCTAATGCAGCACTGTTGCCATCGACTGTGAAAAAGTGGGAAAAATGGTTACTTACGATTAAAAACATTTAGAAAATGAAATCATCTGGACTAACTCGCAATAGTACTAAAGCAGCAACATTGGTAAACATTGAACATTCGAAACGGAATGCAGTTTCAGGCAATAAAAAGAATCCGCTTGGTGTTATTGACTATTATTCTTCAGACTGAAAACTTGATTTTTGAATGGCAATATCTCATTTTCCTTATACATAACATTATTCATCATCGATAAAATCCCCCTAACATGTAAATATATTTCTTATGCAAACTATACAAGATATTCTCTCCCTCCTTCCAGGAAGCCTTCGTGGTGTAACGGTAGCACACTCGGCGCTTAATTCAGAGATCCAGGTTCGAGGTCCGGTGAGGGTATTGCAAATTTTTCATAACTCCAGCATCAAAATAACCGAAAGACTCTACATTGGCGCCGCAACTAATAAAAGTGGTGGATGATGAGTTTTTTACCACAAGGATTTGGCGATTGGTTCTCTAATTCCCAGTTGCCCTTCAAAAGGGGGAGTATATAAGATATTTTCTCCCTCATTTCAGCAAGCCTTCGTGGTGTAACGATAGCAGACTCGGCGCGTATTCGAGAGGTCCAAGTTCGAGTCCCGGCAAGGGTACTGCACATTGTTCACGTCTCCAACATCAAAATAACCCAATGGCTCTGCAACTCTACTATAAAGGTATACTGCGCATTTATAGATACACAAATACTTAAAATATAACACTTAATTTTAATAAAGGTTTATTAGTTCCTATTGTTCAAATATATAAGAAGCGCTTTAATGCACTCTTTTTCACTTATAAACAAAAAAAGTAATTTCAGTCATTGTGCCTATCGTTATGGAGATGTTGTAAGATGTTTATTATCTCTCCGACAAAGCACATTAACGAAAATTCTGCGAAAAAGATTTAAAAGTCATCAGCTGTTCAATGCAAATAACTAAAATATTAGAGATGAACTAAATTAGAAAATTTTTCCTCCTCTTTTTAGTGCCCACCTCTAGCTTGAACTTATATCCTCTTCATGCTTTTCCGTACTTTTTTTTTTACTTTCAAAATGGGGAAAAAATTAGAGCGAAAACGAGAATAAGTTTCAAATAAACATTAGTGTGTCAAAACGACAAATAAAAGTCATATATCAAATGCTTAACTAAAGAAAAAGTAATATTTTTCCAAACTGGAAGTGACACACTCGCCCCAGAAAAACTTTTTACTTTATTTTCTAAAACGTCTATTGGCTGCAAGGATATTAATGTTAATTATAAATGACGTAAAAACTTCGCTACTTACACATGACCAGAAGCATAGAAATGTTAACCGTAGATACCTCTAAATTCTATTAATTTATTTTTATTTTCTTTTTTTATTTTTACTTTTTCAGCTTGAGTTCCATTAATGTAGGAACTCGCTTTTATGGTGTAACATTTATTCAAGACAGTCATTTTTTTAAAACCCACTGACATAAAACTAATTATTGATCTTGCATGGTTTGAAGTAAAAGAATTTCTAACAGTTTCTGATATTTAGCCTTCCACAAATTTAATTTATAGATACTGAAATTTCTGCAGCCCTACATTACAAAAGATCATTACACAGCCCTGCCAATGTGAATTAAATGTATTTTTAATGTACCAAATGGTACACACACACAATGGTCATAACATTAACGCAAATGAATTTAATAGTTTATTTTCCAAAGTTACCAATTTAGAGCATTTGTAACAAATTATTTAATCAATACCTATTCAGACTTTATCTTGTAATTCATTTTCTGTTGTGAGGATTCATTTAATTTATCTACAATTAATTTTTTTAAAAGCAACATTTCTTTTATTCTCGTTTCGAACCCACGAAATTCTTGCCAGAATGTTAATGACTTAACGCGCGTGTATTCAAATGATGTAGAAAGACGTAGTTTCCTACCTCAAGGAAGAAAGGTTTCGGAAGGTGATTTTAGAGCGTTTTATGCCTTCCGAAAGCCACAATGTTATCTTTTTTACTAGCGATTAGGTGGCGTAGAGCACTTCTAGCCTTAGGCAGGTTTACGCCGACTTTTACGAGTCAGAGCCTGCCTGCGAGGTTAAGTAACCTGTTGCCATTAGCATAATTTAATTCTACCTTATTTTACGTTATTTGTTACCTTTTGAGTTAAGCCAAAAGTGTTGGCATCTGTAAGCACGAATCGGTGCCATCTGTGAAATTTAATATTGTATATATTTATATTTATATTAATAAAGGGTTCTTTACACCCTTCTCTGGACTTTGCCGTACTTAAGACTTGAGGATAATTCCTCATATAGGGTGCTAAACCTCGTTAGTTTATGCTTGCAAAGACCGCGGTACGTTATACAATTAAGTGCATCTAATTTTCATAATTATTCGTTTTCCAGAAACAATAACACAGTAGAACTTCAATTCTTGATTTTCAGTGTAAAGAACGAAATAAGCGAATAAGCCAGGAAAATATCATACTTCTTGTATAAATTACATATTGTATGTGAAAGGAATTTAGTTCATTTCAGCATATTTTTTAAGGGAAAACAGTACAATTCTTTTGTTTCCTTCCTAAATTTTGTATCGATTGAAAATACCACTTTCTGAATTCAAATACTGCATTACTGCAAGATTTACAAACGATTGATGTGGTAAATCAATACTGAGGAAAAATGGATGCGAAAATAAATTTCAGTATTCATTTACAACTTCATTTGAGATCAAAAATACATAAAAGATAGTGGCAGGAATGATAAATAGAGTTCTACAGTACGTAAGAATTTATTTACCTTTAAAATAAGTGTACATAATAAATACATATTTATATATATGTAAAATATAATACATAAAAGGAAATTATAAAAAAAATATTATCATTTTTCAATAGGCCTTTTACTTCCTAACATTAATTTAGCTACGTACCTACCCGTCAAAGAATCTGTATTGCGTCACTTACTTCATTATTTCACCTGCAATGTTACGCATCGCTGTTCAAACCTGAAGCCAAGGACTGAATTTATAAATACCCCAACTGCTCAACACGCAGTTACATTTTCTTCCCTGATCTCGCTTTCCAAGCGCGTAATTAATTGCTTTGCTGCTTTCATCTAGCGTTTAAAGATGTCACACGCGTATTAAAAAATTGCGCAGCGCTTATAGCAACCATAGTGTTGCGAAAGGAAAAATGTCTTGTAACATCAGGTTATGTACAGATAGATTATTACAAATATATATACAACCATGTCAATAAAAGTTAACAGGCAGTCGACCTTTAATTTCGTAAACGTTGGTCGTACACATAATCTTTTAAGGCAAACGAATATGTTGCTATTTTTATTCCAAAAATCAGTTTTATCAATATTAAAACAATCCAAGGAAAAGAAGGATGCGAAAATAAAACGAAATATTCGTATGCAAACGCATTTGAGTTTAAAGAGACTGATGGTGAAATGGTCGTTGCAGGAGTAATAGATTGGGTAACTACGATATATGAGAATTTATTATTTATTGTTCTAGTGCGTATGCTTTAAATGTATACATGTATGTATATTTTAATATATACATGGGGCAGTTCTACATCTGTCGTTCTACATGGCCGATTGACGAAATTCAAATTGCGTTTTCCATGTCTCGAACACTCGACATAGAATATATATTAGACTTACATATAACATTGCTCTAATATAGGTTTTTTGACGCAAAACCGAACTTTTTTTGAAATAATATGCCAATTGTTTTTCCATATTTCGATTCTATGTCTCAAATTATGCCTAAATATTAAATTTTGTAATTTTTGGTGAGAAATTTAAAAATTTATCTTGGCGGATATTTTTACGTTTGCGACAAAAATAAAAAAATAATTCACTTGGCGAACTTCTTGATACATGAAAACGCATTAACCTTTCCATTTTTCACAATGTGCAAGAGCGGGAGCTTTCAAATAATTTTAACAAAGTGCCTAAACCACATTTGACGTTCTTATCGCTCCCAACAAATATGCCAAATTCCAAAACGCGCTAATATATAAATTCACGTATATCTTCGGAAATTTTAAATAAAAAAATCTTAGTATTAGCAGATATGCTTAAAAATACATCTACTTTAAGATGATATTTGTGAAACACTGGCGTGCTCTATGAAGAAAGAGAACGCCAACGCCAGAGAAAGGCAAAGGAAAAAAAAATTACGATTATTATATTGTAATTCAAAATAGATCACGCGCTATATAGCTGAAATATTAAACAAAAATCTTAAGAACAGATTTGTAAGTTACATGAACGATGCAGTTATACTAGATGACTCTGAATAAACATGTTTATAAAGAAATAGTTTATTTGATTTTTGACACCGAATAATAAAAGAAAAGAACCTACAATCATCGGAAATGACAATAAAAAAGTTTATCGATTATAGTATAAAATTGTTCAAAAAATATATAAAAATTATTTAAAAACACAACTTAAAAAATAAATTATAAAGAATGGGCAAATTTTATTTTAAATGAATCTAAATTTCTAAGTGTGAAAAAAAGTATCAAATAAGTTTAATGAAAAAGGAGAGATTAGTAAATATGTACCAAATTCAATTAACACTGAGGAGCAAAAATTTTGAGAGCTAATTTTTTTTAAAAACTACTCGTGCGATTTTTACAAAACTTGGCAGTTTGACATAATCTGAGTCGTAGAATCGAAATATGAAAAAAAATGGGCATGTAATTTCAGAAAAAGTCCGATTTTGGGTCAAAATAACCTACATTAGAACAATGCTATATATAAATCTAATACATATCCTAAATCGCGCTTCTGAGACATAAAAAACACAAATTGAATTTCGTCAATCGGCCTTGTAGAACGGGAGATATAGAAACGGCCCAGTACAACGGGAGTTATCTCCTTTTTTTATGCAAACTGTTTTATAAAAATTGCAGAATTTAACATTTCACACAGTCCTCCGTTTCTTTACTTATATTTGGGAAACAATGTATTAATATTAAAAATGAGACGCAAAAAGTTTAACTTCCTTCACAACAAAAGTATGCTTCGTAATTACTAATAAGGAGGGTGAAAAGTTTCGAATGTTTCGAAGTCGAAAGATTTAGGAAATTGAAATTTTGTGTCATAATTTAGGCGGATATTGAGACTGTACTGTAAAGCAACGTGTTATGTCTCACTTGTCCAAGAGCAAAGGCCACGAAATTCATCGCGGTAAAAAAAGCAAAATTGCGCCTGTCTTTGGGAAGAAGCTTGAGCACTATAGAGGTAACAGTACGACTTTATTCCGTTCCGTCCCCCAAAATTTGTTGAAGAACATCCCCGGGGTGCCGGTTCCGAGGGTCACCTACCCCTCCTGTTTCCCTATCACCAACCTTTGGAGAGGAACTTTCGACTCGCAGCATACTTAGAGTGCACATATGCCGCACAGACACTATACATTTACTAACATCCATGCCTTCGCCGGGATTCTAGCTCCCGACCTCCAGTACAACATTCAGTGCAGCTAACCACTATCCCGGTTGGTCGAGAAAGCAAAATGTTCTGTGAATTTTGAATCGTTGCGTATTTTGTTACATATACTAAAGATTGTTCAGCGGATAGTAAATTGATACTATGTTACAGAAACTAAGACTGCTTATAAGTGTGCAGTTAATCAAGGTCAAAGTAAAGGTTTCATGCTTTTCGTTTTAGATAAGAAGCTTGGAATGATTAATACTAAACTGCATGCGAAAATACCAAAAAGAGAATATCTAAAGTGTATGCCAAACAAGCAGGCTGATCAGAGGTCCAGTTGAAAAGTATAAGAAAAACTGTTGAACAGCATTCAAAAGTGCTTCTACAGCAAACCCAGATGATAATGAAATAAAATAACTTTACAGCCTGGCAAAAAATGTAGTACATGAGATGCAAATAAAATTTGTGTACAAGAGCCCTAGACTTTCGCATAATTTACTTTCGTGCTGTTGTTCACTGTTTCGCATATTCTTAAATATCTGTTATGGGAACCACATGATTTTCTCGTACTATCTGTTAAATTATACACACTTTGGCTGCACTTCATTACAATTTATTTCTTCGAATTATTCTATTTGAATTAACCTTTTTCTCAACCAACTTGAAAATTACTGGTATACGAAAAACTGCAAATTTTGGCATTAAATATCCCGATAAGTTTTTGTGGTACGGGCGTCAAACTTCTTACAATATTTTTTTCTTCATTATGAGTATAAAACGTTCCCAAATATGAGTACACTAACAGAAACAGAATTAATTAGATTTTGCTATTTGCCGACTATTAAAAAAAAGACATTGCTAAAACACGAATATTTGTGTCATTTAAAACACTTCTGAACTTGGAACTATATGACTACGAACAATGACTGCGAAAATAAAAGCTGGGTAAGGACATTTAAGACTGGCAACGGGTGATCTCATATATATATTCTGTTGAATATATATTCAGGATATATATATATTCTGTTGCTAATTTTAAAGACCTATTTCGTTTCTAATCGCTTGTAAGCCCTCTAGCAACAAGAATTACGACTTTTTTCTATCAAATCATGCTTTTTTCCAATTTCCACTGTTTTCAGGTCAGATTTTACATTTGCTAAGTTTAGCCATTTTGTTTTTCACCTTCAAAAATTATTTACGTGACACAGCACTTAACTGGACGCCATTTTATTGGAAAAACTTTCATCTTCGACATTCAAAGATTACCCCCTGTGTGCCCTCCCTCCCTTCTGTCCAGATTTCCACACTGGCCGTTACACATCATTGGTTCAGCAAAATGCCGTTTACCTCCCCCAACTTTTAAGTTACACCTTATTGGTGATATTCAATTTCTTTTCTGGTTGCTTCCTATTTTAGAATTCTTATTTTGGCAATATCTCTCAGTTTTTTTACGATTTTAATTTAGCTCTTGCTATGGATCGAGGTTTGTTCATTTTCTTTCACTTTTTAATGCAATTGGTCTTAGCAAGACACTTGTGTTTTATTTTTTATTTTTAATTTCTTGATTTGTTTACTAACTTTAATTTTTCTAGCTCATTGGAATCTGCCTTCAAATTATGCAGTTTTTGACTCATGCCTAATTGGCTACTTATGTTTATTTGTACATTCGCCTTACCAAGTTTTGTAAAGTTGTTTCAGTATTGCTTTTATTTTAAATTTATGGCAGGCGCATCGGGAAAAGAAACGATAAGAATTAAGACCTACTGTATTATGTGGTTTCTTTTGTTTTCCTATTAATGTTTTACTGCTTCTGTCTCAATTGTTGTCGTTTAACGAAACGCGTAATGGAGTTAACTGTGCTCGAATTTTTCACGCTTTTCCCTTGATATGTCCGTGATTAACCTCGAGTTAGGCTAAATTGCCATTTACTGCCATTTCATTGTTATTTATTCTGGGGTTTTTAATACTTGTTTTTATTTTTTATATGTTTTAATTTTTTTAAATGTTGAGTTTTTCAATACCTACATTTAGGGTTTTAGGTTTTTACAACTGCTTTTACTTTTTAGTAATGGTTTTTTGTTCAAGTTTTTTAACTGTGGAACTAATGTATCAAATTTTCTTTTAGGCGATTTCTTTAAGAATTTTACTCCTTTTGCTTATCTTTAATTTTAATTTTGCAGCTCAATGCGCAAAATTCTTGACCAATTAAGTCTCTACGTTCTTTTACTATATCTATCTATCTCTCTCTCTCTATATATATATATATATATAGAGAGAGAGAGAGAGAGAGAAAGAAACCCTGGGTTCTACAGATTGCAATAAAAATGAAGATGCACAACTGAATATTATAGTAGGCCCAAGCTCTCCAAGGCCTGCGGCCAATCATTTTAATGTTATGCGAGATAAATACATACATGCATACGTACGGACAGACATCACGAAAAAAATATTTTTAAAATCCCGTTTTAAATCTAGTATTTTACAATTCGCTTTAGATAAAATAGTCTCTACTCTGTTCGCATGTACGCACGTCACGCAAACGTCTAAATTCGTCTAAATGGATTCCAAAATGGTCAAAATGGGTATTTATGTCTAAATATGATACCCGAAATCTTTCACGATTACAATACTTCCTTCGTTTCCTGCAAAAGTGGTTTTGCCAATTGATTTGCTAGTGTTTAAATAAAATATTACACTTATAAACATGTTGGAAAAACGCAGCCTTGATGCGAAGAAAAAAAGATAAGTATTGTTACCGATTTCGTTTTTAATTTGATATTCTTAGTAGAATTGTAATTAAAATAGTTTTATATTTCCCCGTGTAATGCAGCGCGTGACATAGTTTTAAGAGAAATCTACGCCGAAAAAGTAATAACACAAAAGCACGCTTATTTAACATTTTAATCAATAGATATGTGGTAATTGTACTGTTTTGCCATCCAGAAAAGTCGAGAAAATAGGTTTTACCAGAATGTTCTCGTGCATGATAAAAAACTTAAAAAAGGCGGACAGAAATGTCTCAGTTCTGTTGTTTTAAATGAACTGTAGCTGTTTACGTAGTGCAAATTCGCGGTGAGATCGGATTAGCTTTCTCTGCGTTTTGAATTGAGTTCTATTTATGTATTTATTAGTATAAAATATAACTGCTGTGAGATATTGCAATGCTGCACGAATATCTCTGAGGAAATTTCAGCATTTTGTTTTTATTTCTTGGGAAATGAATAAATTTTATTAACTTTTTAACGACTTGTGCATTCAATCCATTACGAATCGGTACGCACGCAACAGCATTCGTAAGTTCCATATGATTGAAACAAAGATAGGAATATTTAAACATTTTGAAAGCGATGATTCTTTTGTTTCAGTTGGCCGTTCGTACGCTATAAACCAGTCTAGGATAAATTCAGTTTCGAAAAAGAAGAATAAAATTAAAGAATATGTTCAAAATTGTGGAAATAATATCTTCAAAGACTATTTCTAAAAAAATACGATATAGTGGTGGATGAAACGAAAAAAATGAATCTTAGTCTTAATATTAAATTCACTGGAAAATCGATTGACGCAGACAAAAATACTGAAAAACAATTTATTTCCTCATTGTATAGAATTATCGTAAATAGAGAATAATCTCTTAGCTAAGCATGTAGTGTAGAAGAGACGGGTTTGTCTTAAAAAATGCCTAATCGTGCATTCTTATCGAAAAATGATCAATTGCCTCTAGACATAAACCTTGTAAAAGCCGAATGACATTGCTTCTTGGTGGAAACGTACCCGGTGATTTAAAATTTAAGCCAATGTTAGTTTATCAAGCAGAAAATCTCAGAGGATTGAAAGGGAAAGGTAAATAATTGCTTTTAGCCATTTAGAAATCAAACGAAGAAACGTGGGTTACTGTTTAAATATTTTGAGATTGACTCACTTTCCTTTTCCTGACGACAGAAAAATTTATAATTTATAATTAAAGATAAAAAATTACATTAGGCATTATGATAAAAATTTATCTTAGGCATTATGATAAAATTTACTAGGCATTATGATAAAAATTTATCTTAGGCATTAATTTTATCTTAAACATTAATTTTATCTTAGACATTAAATTTATCTTAGGCATTAATTTTATCTAAGACATTAAATTTATCTTAGGCATTATTTATCTTAGGCGATGCTTTAGAACATCCAAAATCTCTGCAGAATTTATACCCGGAAACCAATATTGTGCTTCTTTCTCTCAGTGCTACCTGTATCATAAATTTCATGGATCAAACAGAGATATTTATTTTTAAACGATACTGCATGAAAACAGTAATGAAACAGGCCATCAAGGTAACTGGCAGGGAAGGCGTGCCTGCATTAAGAGATTTTTGGAAGACTTATAATGTATGAAACGTAATAAGCAACTGGAGACGCTTTGGCTGAAACAAAAGTTTAAAAATGAAAGAATTTTAAGAAGTATTTTAATTTTATAATAGTTATTTTAATTCTGAAGTCCTTTCCTTTCAATTCTTGTTTCCCGCTTACAACGCCCTACAAGAATAAGTTTTTAAAATCGCGCTGAATGCAAATGAGTAGAACTAGTTTTTAAAAGACGTTGTACTTACTTTAAGAAGAGAAGAGTGCTTAGGAGATCTTAGTGACGCGTGTTTGCCTTCCGGCTATTTCATTTCTGAATCTATTAAGCTCGGTCGTATTGTACGTGATTGTTGATAATCGACGGCTAGTTTAAATTAAGGGCCAGCTACGTTAGATATTTGTCTTTATCTTCGGCCAAGTCTGTTTTAGTTAGTATTAGATTAGTTACTTATTATCTTATCCTGATTTAAGAAGTCCGAGTGGTGGCTTTTCAGTAAGCCCGAGAAGGGGTTAACTCTTGTCATTTATTTGAGGGAAGAAAATAATATATTATTCTTTCTCGAGCCTGCTTGTTAGTGTTTGAACTCAGGGATAATTCGCTACACATTTCACTAGGTTCCTCGATATTTTGTTATATATAAAGTAGTTAGGAACATTATAGGTTCCGGAAAATAATTATGTCAAGAAAGGATGCGTTGTTTTACAAAATCTGAAGAAATTGCAAACTCTATTATTGAGGAAACAATTAGCCTAATGAATGAATTAAATTTAGACGTCAAAAACATATGTTTATGAGTAGTTCAAATCTCATTGAGTACCTGTGTCAAATAAATACTTAGTTGAGCAACAAACGTTAATTGATATACGCAGTATAAGTGAGAATGTAGAAGCTGAAAAAATCGTCAGGACTTTGGCTATCAAAAAATATGATTGAAGCCTTTCTGCATATTGACGAACTTCTGACATGGGAAGAACGGACACGGATTTCCCACAGGAGAACGTACGATCTCTAGTTGGTTGGGTATTTAGAAAACGACACAACATGTTATAAAGCTCTTTATAAAGAAAAAAAGAATGTGATATTTAACTAACGCTTAACAGTTTTACAAAAAAAATGTTTTCAGATTTTAACCGTCACCCAAAAGGGATTCTTAAACCTTTTTTACGTTCTGGCTGAGCTCGCAGTCTATTAAGTTTGCTGTTGCACTCACTCCTTCTAACCAAATTTCCTGGCCTCTTCAGCTTCCTTATTAAGCATAATTTTCTTCACATTTACGGCTCTTCACACTTCGATACACCGTCTCGCGCGCTGGAGATAAAAATGTTTCATTCAGTATAGTGTTGCCACTGCACGCTTTCAAATTTATGAATTTATTCGCAAAAATTCAATAAAGTTTTACAAACTATGAAATAGATAGTAAAACCAATTCGAAATTCGTTTTCTAAGTGCACATGTTGGTGTAGAAGACTACGTAATTCAAAATTTGAAGGCTCTAGGTGCCGCTCTCCTTTAATATCGAGAAAAACATTCAAACATTCATGCAGAGTCTTCATTATTTAATTTCTTTAAAAATACTATAGGGCGATAATATTTGGTTGCAACACTTTGAAAAGTGATACAACTGTTTAGAATGATTCCACTCAAAATGTAGTTTCGAGACAACTAGCCCTTCAGGGCTAACGCTACTTTTGGGCTTAAAAAAAGCATCTGAAGGTACTTAAGCACGGCTCATTAACTTAATTTTGTATACTGATAAATAAGTATTTTAAAATACAAATTTTAATGTTTTATTTTAATCCCTCTTTCTTGATTATTCAACATTCGAACACATTTTAAGGAAAATGGCATCTACAGATGTCGTAGGCCAATTGTGCTGAATGCCTTAACGTTTTCGTGTGCCCAGATTTATAAATATGCAGCGACTAGATTTGTTTTAGGGAATCGGCTCATATTATCTTTAAATATGCCTATAAATAGTGCATTAATGTCACGCGATTTCAAATATGTTGAAAGATGCCTCGTTATGAATTAACTTCCCGAAATTCACTTGTACGCAATAACTATAGCTCAGAGATTTACAATAGTTTAAATTTTACTTCCTTGTAAGAAGTAAAAAGGAAGTATTGTAATCAGGAAAAATTTCGGGTATTTATTTCAACGAAAATATCCATTTTGACTGTTATCGAATACAATTTAACGATGTTTTTGCGGGGCATCTGTACGTAAGGACAGAATGTAGGAATCGCTTTGCCTAAAAAATTATAAAACTTATTTAAAATGAATACTGAAGAGATTTTTTTCCGTGGCGTCTGTACGTAAGTACGTACATACATGTGTATGTATGCATCTCGCATAACTCAAAAACGAGTAGACTCAGAATTATGTTGTTCTGGTTAAGATTTTTATTGCTTTTAGTTAACCTCCATGCAATAATTGTGGAATCATCAACAATTTAAAAGTTTTTTTTAAGTGCGGCTCAGCCTAATTTTTGAATACCATAACCACCATATTTGTTTACATTTGAAACTTAGCAGATTACTGGATTTGTTGCCAATCTAAAGAAACTAAGCTTCGAAAACAACAAAGTAACGTTTTCTTTTTTTTTTGTTGTTGTTTATTTAATTTCTTTTACACATTGTTTTAGATTTATTATAGTATTCGAATGGAGCATGTGGCAACGATTACATAATTTTTCAGATGATATGCATAATTCTTGTACGTTTTGAGTTATAAAATGAATGAAATGTAACTCTGTGAAGTGAACGTAGAGCCAGAGTGTTGCTAAGGTAAATAATGCATATAGTAAATTTTAAAGATTGCATTTCTTCTATCGTGGTTTATGCGCTATCGATGAAATAGATTTAATTCAATCGAATAAGTTTAAATGAAATTAAAAATGCGTATATTTTAATATTTCGTACAAGGAAGTCATGTGGTGTACACATCAGACGCTTTCATATACAAATAGATTTACTATTTATAATGCTGCTTTTCAGGAAGGAACAGTGAGAAAATGTATTTCAAGAACATTAAAATGCGATTTGAAATTCGTTCCAGCAACTTGAGTTTGGAAACTCGAATTTTAAAACTTCACTTTAACTTTCCGGACTTAATGTCTCTTCCCAGAACAACTTCTAGCAGTCTTAAGGATAAATATTCAAGTATTTTGTAATTTGGTTTGTAAGCAGCAGAAACTTTCCCAGAACTCAGAAAGTGACTTCTAAGCCATAGAGTTCTTAGAATTGTGTCAGGAAGATACTGACGCTGTTGGCCTCTGTCTCCATATCCTCTTTGTCTAGGGATTACCTAAGCTAAGCCTCTTTCGTTGAGGTTTTGTTCCCCCCTCTACTTCTTTGCACCGCACTGTTATTTTTATTAAACGTATATCTTCTTATGATTACAGTTGCTGTCTTTACTAAGTTGATTACATTTTTTTATCCTTAGATCTGGCGCTTTCGCTCGCTCTGTAGTTAACTAAAGAATAAATGTTAAGGATGTTTTCTAACTTTCAACTTAGAATTATTAAAATGGAAAACATATTTAATCTATCTCTTTTTCTGTCATTACAATCATCTACAGAATAAGACAACGAAAGTTGCATAGGGTTACTATTAACATAGTACAACATGTAGACAAATGCATTGAACTAAAGCAATGCTATTTCTAATATATGATACAGCCAAGTTATGTCTCATTAATGTGTAGATTACTGCTTCTATGGTGTTTACATAGACACTCGTGTGATTATATATATATATATATAGAGAGAGAGAGAGATAGCTGAGTGACAAAGGCAGGAATAAGAGTTTGACAAAGCTAATTTCAGCAAATCACCATCTTCATTTTTATGCATTTCAAATCATATCTTTGGCAAGGAAATTACTTTTCCATCATCTACGAATACAATAAATTTTTAAGTAACAGGAGAAAAGGTACTACGCTATTCTCAGGGAGGGAAGCATAAGCTGCGCACAATTGTTTGCAGGGTAAAAGCCAGGAAGAAAAGGAAAAGATAATCATTCGCTACTCAGTGTTTATACTTCGAAGGTGTAATTGTAAAGCTAAGCCATGATTGGTTAATTTAAATTTTAGTTACCTTTTTCAAGCAGTGTTCTGCAATTTCGAATGATTTAGCATTTGAGAGAAGAGATAAATTTAGGAGGACAGCACCAAACCTCGAACGTTAATTTTGAGGTCGCCAATTACTTGACTTGGCGTTAACTTACTGAAGGACGGAAACGAGGAGATAACAGGTCTAGCTGTTTTCACAAAACCGGAAAACATTAGATTACGTGCAATTTGATTGGTACATTTTTAATCCGTTAAATGCATTTATTTCCTATTATTCAGTCAAATGACATACGTTAAACTATTTTTTCTATTTGATATGAAAACGATAGGCTATAACACATTTGAAAAGTTTCATAAATACAATGAATATATTTGTAAATAAAATACCCAAGAAAGCATTTTTGTTAATAAATAAACCACGGCATTTCTTTAACACTGCATTCAAGTGTTTTATTAACAATTTGTTACTTTTGATAATACACTGGTCATAGTTAATGTTGCAACCAATGCCCAATGTTGTAACTATCTATTTCAGTTAAATAGAACTGAACACAAAATCTCACTTCCGAGCATACGTTAGCCCCGGAATTATATAAATCGGTGACTCACCATGTGAAGAGTATTCACTAGTTATGGCTCAAAGGCATCATTTAAGTGAAGGTCAGAAGTGGAGAATAATTGGAAGTATCGAGGAAGGCCAAACACAAATGGAGATCGCTCAAAATTTGAATATTCTTCGAATTTTGAAGAGTTTGGAGCCGCTTTAAGCAACGGATCGATTAATAGACAGTCTGGTAAAGGGCTACTAAGAGTAACGGCTGCATCAGAAGAATGTTTCCTGTAGTTCTCGGCGAGAAGAAACCGCGAAGTGACTTCAAGAGATTTTATTTAGACTTTCAGGCAGCCACACGAACTCAAATTAGCCGTTCTACTGCTGCACGAGGGCTTAACGAGGTTGGACTATAAGCGAGAAAAACCAAAAGTTTATGCCCCACTCACTCTAACTTCCAAAGGGGCCCGTTTAAACTAGTGCCGCTATCATGTTCAATTAAGCCAAGACGACTAGGTCCGTATATTGTTTATTAACGAGTCCAGATAATGAGAAGTGATTATAGACGTGTTTTGATCTGGAGGGGGGAAAGAATACGCAACTTGCCTTCACTTGTCCTTGAAATATACCGTTTCTGCGACCTCGGTTTAATGGTTTGGGGAAAAATCATAACAAAAGCAACAGAGAGATGCATATATTTCAAGGAGGCTGTGTAACTGCTCAGAGATATGTGGACTAGATATTCAAATCCCAAGATAGATTGTTTAGAGTTACTGCTAATGGATGAAAATATCCAGCCTTATCGGACATACGTTGCGTCCGAATACTTTGAAACAGAAGTTATCACTCGAATGGAATGGACACCTTACCCCACTTGAATCCGATTGAGCATAAGTAGAATGCCCTATGTCGCAGGAATTTCAGAGCACCAAATCCCTCCTAGGACCCTCCAGGAACTGAAAAGTGCACTTTTAGAAGAGATGCGTGCAATTCTACAAGACGTAATCAACACTTTGGTAAAATCTATGAAATCAAGATGTGAGGCAGGCATATCTCTCTAAGATGACCGTGCAATATATTAAAAAAGCGTTTCACACAAGAGGTAATTTAATTTTTCCATCATTTTCCAAATTCCATAAATTTGGTTTTAATTTCAATATTCTATGAATAATCATCTGCTAAACATTGCAAGTTTTGCTAACTAATGCTTTTGTACGAAATTCTATTAAAAATTTTAGTTTCAGTTACGATTTATTTATGTACTTGTCCTTTAACTTTGATGACCTGTGTAAATAAAATCTAGATTTGATTCTAACTGCTAATAATCTTAAAGTAATATCTTCTTATTCAGTGCAGAGATTTAAGTCAAGAAATATCTATCCGTGAAAAATGCAAGTATTAATTAATATGAGACAAGCTACTTAACAGACAGCTGACACTTGGTAAAACTGAAGTAATTATTATCCTTCAAGCTCTCTTGAATACAATATTCACTTAAGGAGTTTCGGTGTTGGTAGGGGATTGTCTAATTATTCTTTAGGCTGAGAGATGACTTTAGAGAGCTAAATTAAGCCGAACTGCCAAATTATGTTTTCCTATTAAAACGGAACTCTTTAAGCATATGTCAATAAGAAAAATCCTTTATCTAAAATAAAATAATTATAAATAATTCTTATATAGTCCACATAATCAAATTAATAATAACTTTGATGTAAGAAACTGAAAACACTGTATGGTTTTATATATGCAGAACTCGGTGTGTTTATTTGCTATTTTCAGTGAGAATGATAATTCGATAAAACAGAATTACAAAGCATAATTTCAGAAAATAAAATAATAGAAATTCACCTTAATAAACTCAAAACTAAAATATATTAAAATATTATTATGCTTCAAAATAAATTTCAGCCATTTAACTAAGTTTTATGTGACAGAACCATTTTCAGGATGGTGAATTATTTTCCGCAGAAGATTTTGCCCTGAAGAAATCCTGTCCTGAACCGATCATCTCTTAAAATGGTTAGTCCTTTATCCACCGCATTAGTGCCATTCGCATTTGAAAAAAAAATGAATACTTTTCATTTCGTTTCAAATTTGATGCACGTATGTTTAATACTTAATACTAACATAAATGACTAAAGTAATAGAAGATGCAATTAAAACGATTGTTAATGAAATTTAATAGAGTTTTAGAAACAAAAACTGCTCAATTTATGCATGGGAAAAATTTTGAAGTCTTATCCCTTCAGCTCAAGACTCTTAAATACCCAGACAAATATGTAAGGTTTGAAGTCTTTCACTGATGTAAACTGTGACCAAACATTTTATGAACGTAAACCGATTTATCGCTAGGTTTAAAAATATAACAGAGACTTGGAAAGGGTGTAAAAGACCCTTTTTTGTAAAGATGATGTAGTAATATAGTTTTTTGTAGATGTAGTTTGTGATGATGTAGTAATATAGATTTGTAAAATAGATGAACAAAAGTTCCACCATGTGCTTACATCCGATAGCATTTATGGCGAGAACTCAAGGTAGAAATTGAAAGCTAATTCCAAATTTATATTCAAAGGCTATACAGAATAATTTAACGTGAAGCTGACTCATATTTCACCAGCGTGACTATCGGTAAGTACATTGCAAAGTCAAAGACTGGAAATCTTATCTTAGAACAGCAAAAATAGGAATGTGACCTTCAAGAGGCAAAACACGCTCTGTCTTACAGTCTCAAGCCTTCACTTATGTAAACTTATGCTAATTAATTCCCATTCTTCACTTGCGCGAATTAATTTGCATTCTGTTGGGGAAACGGAAGGAGAGAAGTGACAGTAAAGATTCCAAACATAAAATAACTGATTAAACAGATTAAATAAACTTCACAAATATTTAAAAAAAAGCAAATTATTTTTATAGAATTTATTTCACATTATTAATCAACATTATGTATGCCAGAATAATGCAAATATTGTGATGCAAGTGTGGCATTCCAAATAATAATGTTTTATATTGAAAACGAAAATGGAATCTTTTTATGACCGCTTCCTTCAAACAGTTGACTTTTGAAACGTTACCCCCGTGAACTTTATACTTAAAGCAACACTAAAGAAAGAAATCTGGAAACATTCCGTGAATGGAATCAGAGAACCACCCCCCCGATCTTTTCAATCCAGCGGTGTAAATACCTACATGAACCCATGAAGAGAATATAATATATTTATGAGCATAATGTGCATAACAGCCTGCACTAGGTCTACATCTGCCACATATCCTCGGATATATCCTGGATCTAGATCATGGAATAATCATTGTTTCCTTGGAGATCCAAATCATTTCCGTCAGGTGCAGATGCATCGTAAAAGATTAAGTCTGTATGTTTACAGCAAGAACACATCTCACCAAACCGTGAAAACTTATATTGTTGGAAATCCAGGGAATAGGAACACATACACAGTTACTGCCGAAAAGCTAATCTGCTAAAAACCGATTTCTCGCGTAATCCACTGACTGATACATCTGTCGGATTAACCAATGCGAAGCTTAATGATATTGTATGTTAATCCTTCTTTAGTATGTGAGGCTTGTAGTAGTCGTTTTTCTTCACCTTGCTTAGTATCTATATCGCTTTTGGTGTAAGGTAACAAGTTCTGCGTCTGTAAAAAAAAGGCTACATATATCATATATTAAAACAAAACAAGGAATACAACTTTAAAATCATTGAATTTACGTTACAAGGCAGGAGATACGTTTTTGGTAAATACCTGCTTGTGGGAAATCGCGTTATATGAGACACGAACTTAATACAGAAACTGGGATGCTATTCTTAAAAGAGAAAAACTTCCTTTTATAGTGAAACATTTTCGTTGTTTTTTGATTTATGTACATAAAAACATTTCATAAAGAGCTTCAATAAAATTCAGCATCATATATTAACTAAAAAGCATTATGATTTCAAGTCAAAACTAAAAGGAAACATAATGTTATGCATACAAATTTATTCTCTGTCGTCACTTATTATAGTTGCTCGAGAATGGTTGACCAGCCTTATTTTCAGATCTGAGCATCTTTAATTGATAAGTTCCACCGCCCTTTCGGTAGGTTTAGGTTTCAAAAAAATTGTCATTACAGATTGTTTGCTCTTGCTTTGCAAATCTTTATAAATTTGTTGAGAGGCAGATTAGCATCCTTGAAGATTTCTTTTAAATATTTCTGCTCTCTCCGACCAGACAATCGTTCTCCAACAAGTAAGATTCCGTCTGCTTCGCCATGCCCAAATATTTTCCTATGCCTCTCAGAGTGAAGTTTTCAGTTTCTTCAATGAAACGAGCTTCAGACCTGGAGACTCATCAAACGCATTTCCTAAACAGCATTGCAAACGTACCGTAACGTAAACCATTGTAAACGTAACTTTAAATTGTTATTTAATTACTTTTATTAAACTTTAATTTAAAGGATTGTCGTTTTGATTTTTCGATTTTGAATTACTTTTTAATGCTGTAAAATGTACAACTTTTGCTTTTACATTTGAGTTTGAAAATGAGAGTGTCGGGGATTATTTATTCTAAAGTAAGGATGTAGTTTAGTTGTGTTAATGAGCAACTTAAATTGAAATGATTATTTGCTAATTTAATTTTGTTTATGAAGGTTCTTTTGTCTTTAAATGGACTGTCTTTTTATTGATTGAGTATTGTTTAGTGACTTATGATTTGGCTCCAGCAGAAATATAATTTGATCCTTACTTGGAAAAAAACGAAACAGTCTGACTTAATATAAATGTTGTTAATTGATAGTAGATTGGTTTATTTCTCTCGGAAAGTCAAGTAATCTGTGATCAACGACAATAGCTACTTTTAAAACTTTTAAAATACTATTAAAATGCTGACTAATAATGCATTGTTTTAAATTGAATTTCTCTTCTTTAGAGATGGTATATGGAAGGTTTTCTAATTATAAATACACAGTTCCTGTTTTGAAATGAAATTTTTACTTTCAGTTTGGTATTTTTCTTTAATCTGCGTTTCTCCATCTTAATAATGTTTCACGGAGAGAATGGGTTTGACCTTCAAATATTTAATGCAGGATTATCTTTTTCGTTCCCGATTTTTGAGATTTTGAATTATTACATATGTAAGATTTAATAAAATACGATGACTTGCATCCAAATGATTGGCGACCTCAAGATTAACTATTCCAAATTTGGTGTTCTCCCGCTAATTTAATCTTTTCTCCCGAATTCGAGATCTTTAAATATTAGGTAACGTTTAATGCAGACAGCTCCTATGTAATCAAAATAATTGGAAACCAAAACTTTTTTAACTCATACTGAAATTTTTGACTCCCTCCCTTCTACCTTTGATTTGCAGCGTCCCTTTCCGCTTACGTTTTCCTCCTGGCAAGACGCTCCTTATCCGCGTTACTGCCTAAGATGATGTCGCACTTTAAATCCCGTGTACATGGAAATTATTGTTTCATCTATTATTGATAAATATCTTATCTACAGAGAATTATCTGATGTGAATTATCCTACATTATCCTGAATGCAGAATTTTGGTTTATACATTCATCTTTCCTACTGCGCAGAAAAGTGTCTTCGATTGTCAGAAATTAAAATACCAGATTCCTTATTAAAACATTATACACACAAACATATATATATATATGTAATAATAAAATTCCATAGTCAAAAGTACTTATAAAACCATAAGTTAAATTTCGTCTTTTATTTTTGTTTTTTGCTCAATCACAATTCTAAGTGCATGTTCTTTTCATTTTTAATGGCGGCGATCTCTTATTCGAAACTACGTGGAATTAAATCCACAGCCCCGTAGTCAAATTCATTTTCCCGCTTCTTCTACACGTACAGTTATAGAATGTTCTGGAAATATTTGAAGCGAACTGGATTGGCTGACGAAGCTGACGTAATTTCTTGGAAGCTCCGCCTTTCCAGTAATTATAAAAGGACTCGCAAAGGAACATCGGGCGGTCTTTTCATTAATGTAATGATGGAATAAACATCAATTCAAAAAGCTATTAATTGTTCTTCGAAGATGTAAATTTTAACACAGCTGTTTTTCAAGAAAAATAATAAATGGATTCTTTTTGTTATCATCGTTTGTTACTTTGAGCTACGACTACATCACATCATCATGGCACATCACATATATATATATATTTGTGTTTGTATAAAGTCATGCTATGTATAAATTTTGACTGTACTATCTAAGGAAAAGGTGTAGATTAAAGGTGAAAATTTTTAAAGCAAACTTAACAGTGGAGACGGATTAACCTTTCATATTTATTCCAATTATCATTTGTTGACTTAATTCAGTTGCACTTTGATCATGCCTTTTAAAACAAATTACATGTTTGATATGATTGCGATAGGAAGAGAGCAGCCAGGTGCCTTCTTAGCGATAGCTTAGGTAGAAGTGCGCATTCATCCAATATGGAAACTCAAGCAGAGAAAATTTCGGTTAAAGATCCGAATTAGATACGTCAACGTGTCTGTCTAAGTTCCACATTAGTTACGTCAAAGTGTCTGTCTAAGTTCCACATTAGTTACTTCAGCACCGTTATTATGTCATATGTATGGATTGATCTAGAAATGATGAAGTCGAGAGAACTTTTGAGGCATTGGAGATGCTAGAAAGTGGAACATATAAAAATCTAAAAAAAATGATGCAGTGCAGATATTAGAAGGGGCACATATGAAAGATCTATTGAAGAAATTTTAAGATCTATTGTTAACTAAATTAGTAATTTACTAAAGAATTATTTCCTTATTACACATATATATATATATATATATATGTGTGTGTGTGTGTGTGTGTTTGGAAATAAAAGATTATTCTCATATATAATGAATTCACATTCACTGAGTACAACGTAGTATTAAAAGACACAAACACAATTTTGGAAACACTGATGTAAGATCACTGAGATGTAAAAGCGTAGCCATGTTGTTTAGCGTAGGTACTTGATGCTTAGAGAGTCTACCCATTTTGAAGAAGCAGCAGTCGAGCCGGATTAAATTCCTTATTTATTTAAATTTCACATTTGTGGCCACAATTCACTTGGCACTCCAATCCTGCCTCTTTCCAGAACATTTCCAATATTATGTCTCTCGTTGACTCCTCACGAAGTAGAAAAAAAAATGTAAACGAAAACATTGTTCTTCCTGTTCTAAGCTTGATCTTGTTTTAATGCTGGTTTAAATTAGATTATCAAATTAACTTTTTGTCCAAATTAAACTACTTAAGAATACAGGTGAGTTGTGAGTTGTTAGAAATATTTTGCTGTTAATTATAATATGGGTAATTTTTGCCTTTTTCCTAATTGCTCATGATTTTGGTTTTCCGTTGACGTGGTCCCAGGTATTACTTGAGTTAATCAGGCATCTGTTGTAATTGCTACTAAAATTGCGCACAGGAGAAATTGCTTTTTACATGCTAATTATCTTTTAATCACTTTATATATATATGGGCAAAAATATATCAATTTTCAAAGCACATGTATGGGCTTTTTAGAAACTTGAAACTTATAAGGTCTGTTCCTCTAAAACAGCCACTGCAACGCCTTTCCGACCGTCTTAAATTTCCGATCGTAACGCGCGTCGTGATCACCGCACAGCCCTGAACGTCTCCATCTGATTTGATGTTGTAAGCTTTATTTGCACGCCCTTCCGCATTAAACAGAAATACCATTCCAACAAAATTAGGGGATTGGACTGTTGCTATTATGGTTACAAGGGAAGCTGAGGGGAAGAAAGCGAACCTGAAGTTCCTATTCTGAAAGAACAGATTATAGTTCTGTAAATCTTTTATTCGAGAAACGAATGTCAAGTCATAGACTTTGCTGTAATATTCGTTTTAATAAAATCACATATTGAAAATTCGAAGATTCTAGCTTTCTAGCAAATGCAATTTAAACACCAACCGAAGTATTAAAAAGTAGATTTCCTTATCCCGAGTTAGTTCTTACTTCACAGTTAAATCTTGGAATAAAAAAAATGACAAAAATTTTATGAAATATTTATTTTATTCCTAAACCACAAAGGAAAATGAAATTAGGAAAGAGAAATTAGGAAAAATAAAAAACTTTCGAATACTGCAATTTTGCAGTAAGTCATTGTAGAAAACTAAATAAATATAAATGAATGAATGCTCGAATAACAATTAATTTTCAAAAAGACTAATGCATAGTTCTAGATAGATATTAGTGTTTTTACATCTGCTCTATGAATTTAATAACCTCCTGTTTTTAAACTTTAGAGTTTTGAATAATGTAGTACACAGATATAATACTTTTCCAAACATCCGGAAAGACTTAATTGCACAAGAAAATTTTTATTTTGTATAAGTTATTTTGTTCTAAATGTACTAATCTTCTCGACATCAAATTTCAGAATTGTAGTTTTTTAAAGCCTGAAGAACTTCTCAGCACCTAATTTTAAAAAAATGTGAATTATTTGTAATAAGTGTAATTAGAAATATTTAACTTAGTATACATGCTATGCATAATTTTATTTAACTCTCAATTCAATGTAAATTATATTTTGAATTCAATTATCCAAGACAATATTAGGGTTTTATAGCCCTTTTAAATATTACTTTTGTTTTCCTGCACAATACGAATATGAGTTGAATTTTGCATAGTACAAATGGCAAGCAAATCGTCTCAAGAATATGTGTAAAAAAGACATGCGAAAAGTAATGGAGCCTGGCTTGTTGCCTTAGGTTTGCAACTCTTTCAAAAATATACAGTCAGCATATTTGGTGTTGATGAAAATACGCCATAGTCTTTTATATAATATTACGAATAAAGAAACAGAGTAAAAAATAAGTAACAAGGATAAGCATCAATAAATAATCCATGATTTTTGGTCATACTTCTTACCTGATACCATTTCGATAAGAAAGTGATAAAAAATGGTATTACATTTTTTATGATTCCCAGATCTGTATATTAGTTACATAGTGGGTGGTTATTAAGAAACTTGCGGTATATGAACTCTTAGCCGGCACTCATCTCAACCAATCGAAATGAAATTTCAGGTATTGTTATTTGAAGATATGCGCTCCAGTCTGATGATTTAAAGCAATACAGATCTCATGGTTACGGCTCGCGTGAAGACGTTTTCCAAGTTTTCGAAGGGTAACATCCACTTCTTTCCTGCGCAAATTTATCAGGATCTTGAAAAACAATAAACGGCGTTGGAACAATGCGCGTATGACGAAAATTACCAGCATAAATCAGGTGTAGAGAAGAACATTGGAAAGGACTATTGACAACAGAAGAAAGCAGAGGAAAAAATTGTTCTTTATTGGAATTATAAGTTTTCAACGTGAACGCCTTCGCAGACGATAACGCATTGCAGTGGAGACTGTTGACAGCAATGACGAGTGTAGTATCGTAGGAGGAATCTATATAACTTCATGTATTGTGGCAATTAAATTTTAACAAATCTGTGGATTCGATGTGTACACCTTAGATTTCAGATAAGAACCAGAATTGCATCGGGATGAGGTCAGAGGATCGAGGTGGCTAAGAAACTGCAATATTACGGGAGAATACTCTAACTTGAATGGAAATTTGTTCGTCCAACAGAAGGCATTTTTAATCTCTCCTCCCTTGTGTTGACATTAGTCCTTTTCAATGCTCTTCTTTGCAAATGTTTTGCACCAGCAATTGTCGCCATACATGTATCGTTTCACACCCGTTTATGGTTTTTAAAAGTAATGAACAGTTTTTAAGAAAAAGGTGAATGTTGCCTTTTGAAATTTAAAATATTTCTACTGAAACCGCAACCGCGGGAACTCTACAATTTTAAATCATCTCATATCAAACCTATACTTTCAAATAACAATATCTGAAATATCATTTCTATTTACAGTTAGAGGTTCATATACGAGTGGAAATACTTTATGTGCACCCTGTATATCACAATGCTAGCAGCAAATTTTGCCCTACTATCATTTATGCTTATAAAATTATTATTCTGATAACTAAAAATGTTGAAAACAAATCAGCACATAATATATCATACAGAATCTTTAAGCATGCGTGCGGAATAGTACGAAAAATAATAATCAATGACACTCACCAGGACGTAGACGGCGAACGGCATAACGACGGCAGCCACAAGTAGATCAGCAAATGCTAGGCTGACGATGAAATAATTAGTGACCGTCTGCAAACTTTTCTCTCGATAAACACTTAATATCACAAGAATATTACCAACCACAGCCACAAGAGGGAGCGGTATGAGTAGCAAAGCCCAGAAAACTTTCTCTGTCGGTGAATAAGATGCATGATAACCAGTGGCGTTGGAAATGTTGGTGGATATAATGCTCAAGTTGAAATCTTCCGAAAATTGAAGCGTCTGGTCGAGATGGATATTGGATGAATTAAAAGAGTCAAGAAGTAGAGAATTATCAATAATTTTCACTGCCATGGCGATTTAAAATTCTAACATTTGACGTAGATCAAGACGATGTAAATGATCTAAAATTTTCAGATAGAAATGTTCTTTATTTAATATTCCGAAATATTTACTTGTAGAATAATAATGAACTATAAAAATCATAATTAGTTAACCTCATTTTTTTGACAACTTTTCGAATACTAAATAATATCACAATTTTTTTTATATTTTGCATTTCCTCTGAAAGAGAAAGAAATGAGAAGTTATCCACTTATTTAAGAAATATGATTATAATAATTGGTTCATAGCGTCTTCAGTTAAGTAATTGTTGGTAGTTTCATACACATTTCTGAAGCATCAAACTTTTCTCCATCGCATGAATGTTGTTTGCTTCAGTTATTGAAGTTCTGCAAATGGCAATAAGAAATCATTTTTATTACATAACGTGATCTCCATTTCTGAGTGTTATAACAGTTTCCGGAGGTAAAAGACTCTAATAAAGATGCCATACTTGCAGTTTTAATTAGATCTATCATTCCTGAGCAGTATATTATGATTCGGGATTTTTTCTTTACTTTCCATTTGTTTAAGACAATAGATTAAATATAAGAATTCTTCTAGAGACTTGTTAAATGTGATTTTCTCATAATTAATTCAATACATATCATACCATGAAACGTTCATGCATATTTTATCAAATTCATAAAAAAGCAGAGGCAGCAAATTTCCTACAGTATCTTGTATGAATTTACTGGATATACACACCATCATCTTTACTCATGTGCAATTCGGAATCCCATTACTAGAACCCGTTTACCTGTAAAAATGTAAGCACATTTAGAAAGAGAAGTCCATAAATTATTTTAACATAACAAATGCACTGAAACATAACATTTATTTAACTGAATAAACATGAAATGAATCGCTTGTGGAATATTAAATGGATGAATTATGGTTTCAAATGCCTCTGATGATTAATCTTCCACAACGGCATATTTGCGGTTGACATATGATCTGATGGAGGTTTAATATGCAGCTTCCGCTCAACAGTTTTCTGAAAGATTTATTATCAAAGGCTGATATCAAATGAATTCAGCTATGAATAACTATGTGCTTAATTGGGCATAATATTGATCTCCTTGAAATATCCTTGATTACCAGTTGAAACTTCGTTACAGATATTTTTCCCAAAGGAGTTTCTGAAATGGCATTACATATGGTACGTGTAATTTGACATAGGTACAAATTTTAACTAAACAAATTGCTGAAATAACTATACTGATATCAGAACACTTTAAAGTGATTAGATGATTCCAATTTTTTAAGAAGACATTTAAGGGGAAGAACACAGTAACAAAATTGTATCATAGCAAATCTTTCTTCATTTTATTGTAGCAGGTTTATTTCGAATAGAGCTTAACCTCTTTTCATTGTGTATTTAATGATATCCACCAAAATAAATGTATAGAGTGGTACCCAAAAGCCAGCTTTGTTATAATTGCATCCCGAAAGTGTCATAGAGTTTGATATGCTTTCATGCCATAACCTAGATTCAAATTCTTGGCAGATACAGAGCGAATTATCACTGTGCCTGATGCAACTACATAAACATGAAAAGGTTTTAAACAAGCTTTTTATTTAACACAATACACAGCATAGACGCAATTCTTGTGCTTACCAAAATCAACCACGATTTGCGGCGACGAAACTAAAGTAACAGTTAACTGACATTTAAAACATGTACTAGTAGTCAAAGGACTACGCAATTATATTTAACTCTAAGCTAGCTCAGAAAATTCTAACCACCATTAAATTTAAATATGGACAGCAAATAACGCCAAGCCGAATAATTACAAACTTACCAGAGCTGACACAATTAAGTAATGTGACCTCGAGTGGCAGAAACACGCTGCGTCTTACTACCCAAAACCTCAACTTAAATACTCTCTAGCCCATTTACATTTCAGGTGAGGAAACAAAAAAAAAACAAGCTGTAGCAAAGGTCGAAATTATAAATAAATGCACTTAATGCAGAATAAACATTACTTAACAATGTAATCAAACACCTGATGATTGCAAATGGGAATACCTGATTACCTGATTTTCACACATTTGATTTTACACTCTTGTTCAGTGATTCTGAAATGTGGGTGGATACCACACACAGAGAATACCACTCATAGTATCCACTAGAGAAGGATCATTCTCGAAGGTAGGATACCCCCGAAGTGAACACTGGAGTTGTCTAAAAGGATGGTTGGAGTTAAAAGTGGTTTTGGAGGGGCACTGTATGTGTGTGGTAGTTAAAAATAGTGTTTATAGGGCAGCACTCGAGTCTTCTCTCTGACTACCTTTCCAGAGACACGCAGTTCGCAGTTGACATCTGAGCTTCGGTGCAAGAACCTGTTTCTGGTTATTTATTACCTACAGCCACATAGGACCTATCTGACCCTGGCTTCGCAGCCATTTTGAATTGCCAATTGAAGCACTGTATTAAGATTTACGGACTGTAATGGACTAAGAACTGAACTCGGAATGCTAAATATGGTTGATGAGATACTAAAAAGTGGTTTTGGAGAAGTGTTCTATAGTAATCGGTGTAAGGAATAGTGTTCGCATGGCAGTGTTTGAGTCTTCACCTCAGCTTATATTTTCTGCAACATATAGTTCACAACCGTTATCAAAGCTTAGGCCCAGGGACCTATTTCTCGTGGTCTGAGGCCACACAAGATGTAATTGATATCTGATGTCACAGCCACTTTGAATAATGAACTGAGAATTACGAACTACAGATGACTGAGACATCAACTTAGAATGTTAAATGTGGTTGACGAGATGCTACTCCATTTCTTCCGTTTGCAAGTATGTAAATATTATGTGATACTAAATATTAGAATAAAATATGAATGCCTTATTTTAATGGATGAAGATGTTGCTTCGATTTATGCACTATGAAATTTAGACCACAAATTTAGTCTTCATTGGACTAGAACCTCCGTTTATTCGGGGGAAGGTCTAGCTCAGCACGGACCATATGGTAGTGTCTTGTCTGCCCCTTGGCTGTTGCGTCATAATAGTGTAAAGTGGCAATCCTTGGGTGTTCGGCCCTATTCGGTCCTCTGTTGGGGAACTAACACAACGGATAGAACACCCCTTCAACATATTTGTTGCGACCAGCATACAGTTCGTCCAATGCTTTGTATTAAGCTGGAAGGAGACCGCGGGGGGGGGCTGCGCCCACTTTGACGGTCTTCAGAGTCTGGACTTCAAAGCCTAAAAAAATCGAACTCTCGAACTTCCAAGCTCCAGCTGGTGTGCTTTCCAGTTATAACACGAAGGCACACGGTAAAGTGAGAGAAAAGTCTTATAACATCGCGGTCTATGCATGACTTGTCTTTGTGGTAAAATGTTTGCTTTCTGTAATTGGTAGTGCAGAGGAAATGAATTCTTCCGAGATGGGGTAGAGAGAGTACAAATCAAGCCGTTTTGTCTGAATGTGGAACCCATTATCTCTGACAACAGAGGGATCTCGTTACAGCGAGAACACGCGTTACAGATACTGTATTCGAACCTTCGGTAAATTCTGTTCACAATCAGCCAAATGAGCCGTTTTCTCAAATTTAACACTGTCTAAACTTAAGTCGATTGCATCCATTGCGGACATGGCAAAAGCCGTAACTGAAAAAAGCTTCAGCTGAGAATTGATATCTATGAGATTCCGTATTCTTGAAAAACTGTCAGGACTGACATCAGGTACATCAAGATTGCAGATTTCTGTGTTGCGCATTAGCTGGGAAACGTTTTCCTTGCTGTAATATTTTTTAATGCTATTCCCGAAACAGTTTCATTATCAGGGTTTATTACAAACGCATTGTTATTCGTTTGGTCAAGGGTACGAATTTGTTTTTCCTCGCTGAGTACGCAACCGTTTTGTTTTCAGTTGAGATGAGGGGAACTTTTCTGCATTGTCACAGTGCAACCTACAGTAAACCGTTTAAATTTATTCGATTCTTGTTCCTTCTTTCTCCACATGTAGAGCAAAGTCTCTATTTTTTTTTTACAAGGCCTTGTGTATTTGCAAAAATATAATAGATTCTGCATTTTAATTCCTCTCAGCATACTAGTTGAGAATTTATTCAGCGATTGATCCTAGAGCAGTTTGACGGTACAAGCAACGGAGATCTACGTCTGCTTAGACGTTTCGCATCGGTTGAGAACAAAATCTGTTCTCAAACATCTGAAACGTCTGTGTATAGAAATTTTTGCTGGAATCAATCTCTTTCCTCAGTGCTAAGTATAACCTGCTTAAGTGAAGCGATTACTTCTTGCTTAGGGATCTTTGTGCGATATCACCCACTGTGTGCAGTTTTTTCCTAGGACAGGATATTAATTGCGAACATCAACAGCTAAACGTTCATGCTAAACAAAGGAGAGGGAATGTGCATTTAAAAGAAGAGCTATTTTTATCCGCTTCAAAAGAATGATTGGTCTTCCATATAACATATCCCGAAACCATTGAGCCATGCACTGGCATGATGAAGAAAGCACCAGGTAGAAAATGGACGCAGCCTTTTGGGGGACTTGTCGATGTCTGAATGTTAGGCGTTTTGCGGGACTTCGCAGTGTAAAGTTGACTGCATTCATGTTCGATTTCAAACAAGCTAACGATGCCTGATAGGGGTCGCGGAGAGGAATGCAGACGTGTCTGTGAGCAGCTACTTTTTCATCCGTGCTTTATCCAGCAATATCAAAGAGCTGCAATGTAATGCAAGTTTTTGCTATGCAAACTGAGATTGATTTCATGTTCGAGGTCCCGAAAATTAAGGGTATGCCTTATCTTCTTTAAATATGTATTCATGTCATGAACTCTGAGTCGTGTTAAATTTACATCAACTTGATTTAATTAGGGAGATGTGTACAATCATTAGGTTCTATCGATGCAAGAACGTGATAAATGCGTAGTGCATGACGGCAATCCGACCTCCGGATCTTCCGAATATGCACATAGCGTCGTTCCACTTACACCTGAAGTTTCGACATCCGGAGCTTCCAAATGCGCATCGAGTGCGCTTCCAGTTACACCATGTAGGCAGGCCGAAAGGAGACAGAAAATATATTATATTCTCTCACTTTTAAAGGGAGACTGGAGATTAGGGCACCCAATCGCCAAATCCTGGTGGTGACAAATTATCGTCCACCACTTTATTGTTCCCTCGCCACTTGAGCACATATTTGGTTAGATAGATCAGGGCGCATTAAACGTGTTTAAGTCACAACGCCTTTTTATCACAGAGATTTTTTTCGCTACCCCATAATATTTACGAAAATTTTGTGGGACCTCATAAGCATTCCGCAAATCCGACACACACGTGAGTGAAACTGCCAATTTTTCCCTTTGTAACATAATATACTATTGCAGTTTTATGTCATTAACTTTAATTCCTAATTTGAAGACATAGAACGATGTGAAAATTTTAAATAAGTAACAGACGAAGTTACAGCGGCACGTGCAAATTAAGTCAAATGAACGTCTACATTATAAAGAGAATGCGTCGAAATGTTTCGACGTTATCCTTCGTCTTATCCTTTGTCTGTGTGTCTTATCTTTATCCATTTCCAGACACAATGCGTAAAAATATTTGGTAATTGTAAAATTATTCTAGCAAGTTAAAGAAATATCAAAACTCCAAAAAGTTCTGGCGACCTCCTACTGCAGCTTCCGTAACCCCTATGGGTGTCGCGACCCGCTGTTTAAGAAACTCCGATATAGATGAAAGAATGTGAGAAATGTGCAAGGTCCTTACTAGGATTCGAATTCTGGACCTCTTGAATATGCGTCAAGCGTGGGTTTTGTTGCACTAAGAAGACATAAGGAAAGGAGGAAGAAAACACCTTATAAATGTTAAGCTTTACTTCTCAAGTTTTTCAAGATACTGCCTTTGAAATTATGATGTATTTTTCTCAGTTAAAAAAAAGGTTGAGTGTAATAACGTATGCTTTTACTTTTGCAAAAACATGACATAATTAGTTCTCCAAAAAATTCCATTGGCGATTGGAAATTTTATATGAAAGCCGCTCTTATTTATCCCAATAAACACTGAATATTTAACTAAGCAAAATTAGCTGTAATATTTTAGTGCTCAATAAATTAATTTAAATATCCTCTTCTTTTAAGAAAATAAACAATTTTGTAGCTAGAAAGATATAGCCGGGTTTATCTGAATTAATAGCCCTAAGGGCGTTAACCCAGAAGGGATAACAATTTCAATTTGCCATTTTGAGTTGAAAACTTTAAATATCGGTTCACTTTTCAAATTGTTGCCACCAAATATTATCACCCTGTGTTACATTTAAAGAAATTTAAAAAATGAGGAATTTGCATAAATATATGTATGTTTCTCGCATTGTGATAAAACAACAGTACCTAGAATCATCAAATTTTTGAGTAACGTGATCTTCCACTGAATATGGGTATCTGGAAGCGCTAGTTTGAAATTTTAAATATGTTTTATTATCGTTTTATATTTTTTAATACTTCAACGAATTTTTGATTAATAAACTCAACGATTTTAAAGAGAGCAATGCTAAAAGTGTACGGAAGAAATAAAAACATTTTTATCTCCAGCGCGCGAAACTGTGTATCGGAAATTCTAATGTTATGCTCATTTTAAAATTATTTTGCGATATTGCTGTTGAATTGAATTTTGTGTTTTAAGCGCAAAGAACGTTTATTAAATAAAGGTAACCCCCAAAAAGATTAAAAAACGTCCCTTTGGGCGTAATGTAAAATCTGAAAACTTTCAGATTTTTTTTTATTTATTTGTCATAAAACTATTACATTAATTCAACTAGTTATTCATTATTTAGTTAATCTTTTACTCTGATTTAAGTCCCTTTTGTCGGTAGAAGTGACAGGATGATTACATTAAGTGTGTGTTAAGATTTAAGATAATTTTGCTTAAAAAGCTTATTAAATTTGAATTTGCGCTTAAAAATAAATTATACTTCCAAACTGCTCAGAAAGTGCTTAACTGTGCAGTTGTTTTAAATGAAATATTTTCACCGATGATCATAAGAATAAATAAAAACACTAATAAAACTGGAGGTTCTAATTATTTTGAATTAAAAGCGAAAGTGGTTACAAAAAAAGGTCCTGTGATTATGGTGCAATACTACATTAAAGCCGTACTTATAGCCATTTTATTAAATCTTATTTTAACAACAAAGAAAAGTACACTTTGTTCCCTCTTGGTACATCGTTTATTACTCAACCGTTACGCGCAATAATTATGAAAGTCATAAAGTCAATTTTTGTAATTGTACTTGTATATTAATTGCTCATTTCATTACAAAAATAAATGGCCAAAAATCAAATCGTTGTTTAATACATTAATATTTTTAATATTCTTAAAAATTGTCCTTTAGAATACTTTTCACCGTTCTTTTGCTGCCATTTTTTCTCTTCGATCTTCAGCGATTTGTTTTTGTTATTTTAGATAAATTTTAGTCGGTTTTTAAAAATGTAAAAATTGCAGTTATGGTGACATTGCATATTCATCTCGGGATATCCTTACTGCTGCTCTACGTACTACCAGTTTCTTTACAAATATTCTAAAAGAGAAAAAAATTCTTTAATATTATTTTATCAAAGTATTCATTAAGCCTAAATTAATGAAATGCTATGGCATTTCACTAAACCGATGGTAGCTAATGAAATTTACTGTAAATAAACTTGCAAGATCGTATATTATTTTTTTTTTAAAATCTCATTTTCGACATATTTTTCTTACTTTTTTTTTGAAAGAAGGGGGGCAACAAGCTAAGAAAGGATGAAATACTGTAAACGTCTAGTAACTATTATGAAATATTCCCATCATAAATAAAACCTCCCAAGAAACTTCCTGTAAAGAAAACCCTTATTTTAAATGAAAGGTTATTAATTGAACTTTAGAAAACTAAACAGCAATTAATGGAATATTATTTTTTGCGATATATTATAGTCAAAAGTGCTATTTTTCTAGTACGCGGAAAGTCATATTTAAATCTCTCTGAAAGTGCAGAGCATTTTATGTTGATTGTCTTTATTGGCTGTGACACATACCGCATTTTATCTTGTTATTTGTGCTTAGAGGAAATTTAAATATAACTGATGGTATTAGCTTTCATATTAATTATGCATTATCTAAGCTCATATACTTGAAATACTTTGCTACGTAATTATTTATGAGAGAAAATTAATAACCGTATTAATACTTTTTTGTGTAATGGTTTCTAGATTTTTGAAAAAGCAATTCTGATTTAATTTAACGAAATTTTCTTCGCCGAGTGATTAATGTGTTGAATGAATACATTTAATTAGTAAAACACTTTACAATATAGGTTTTCATTATTTTACTCAACATTTAGTTTGATTGGTTAGCACATTAATTTGAAAGCGATGAATGTTATCGAAAAGCATTTTACATCGAGTTTCTAATAAATTTACTTATACAGAAATTTACTCAGCAAATTTCTCAGGTTTTAATACTAAATAAGTAACACAATGCTGAAAATTACTTTAATACAATTTATTTTTAAACAATATTATAAGAAAATTGTCGTTGTATCAGTCATTTGGGTTCCAAACACAGGAGGTCTTGCGAGAAGCTGACCATTTGTCCGTATGCCCATGAACCATGAACCAAGCGTCCATATGCCCATGCCACGTTCAAAAAAGCAGACATTAGGGTACTGCAGACGATGGCTCACTAAGTGCTGCTGCGCCTTTGAGTTTAGCTTAGGAGTATTATCTAGATCAGGGATGGGCAAACTACGGCCCGCGGGCCAAATCCGGCCCTTTGGAAGACTGTATCCGGCCCGCGGATAGAATCTTAATTTGCCGGTCCGAGGCAAATTAAAAGAAATATATATTTAAATATTATATCTCCATCTCCTTTTCTACTTTGTTTAAATATTACTTTTTTTCTTCCTTTTGTTCAAATTATTGATGATCTTTTTACTGTCTCTATTTTTGTTTTACAAAACATAAATCGATGGAAATAGCAAGCACAAACACCTTTCAATCGGTAAAGTGTTAAACGCGGAAGTACGTTGGTAGTTATGCTGTAGATTGGCTTAAGAATCGGTATCTGTTTTTCGGGGAGAAGTATGCGAATTCAATATAAGTGAATCAGACTTCACATTTGGCATACTGCGCATTTTAAGCTCTAGCCAGCGGTCTTTTCTTTTGTGCGAATTATAGTATTATTGATTGCCTATGGAAAGATTGCGGACATATAGCATCATTGTGAATAGTGGTTTTGAAATTGTTAAAAGTATAGCGTAGCTAGTGCTTGTTTGGGTTATTCGTAAAATATTTCAACCCCAAAATGTCTACTAAAAAACGTAAAGTTGATTCAGAATGCCATGCTTTTAATGATGAATGGACCTAGAAATATTTTTTACAGTTGTAAAAGATAAACCAGTGTGTCTCATCTGCAATGAAGCTGTAGCAGTCTTCAAAGAATATAACATCATTATCGAAAGTGAGTTTCCCGAATTTAATATCTCACGCCCAGAAAATCAGTGCTATGTTTGCTTCATCTTATATATGTGAACAAGTGTTTTCAACAATGAACCTTAGAAAGAATTATTTAAGAAGTAGAGTGACAGATGAGCAGTTAGCCTCGTTCCTTAGAATCAGTACATCTCACTTCGAACCTCAATATAAGAAACTTTTAAAAATGAAAGCGCAATTTCATTCTTCTCATTAACATATTTAAATTGTAATACTTGTATATGTTTTTAAAATTTTAGAAAAATTTACCTTGGCCCGCCGAACTTTTTTTTTTCGATTTTTGGCCCGCGAACGAAAACGTTTGCCCATCCCTGATCTAGATCGTTCAAATAAATTTGTCATTCAGATATTGCTGTTTATTAGAAGTGAATTAACTTAACCTGAAACCTGGAGAAGCAGAAATCATATTCATTTTCATTCATTTAGCGTAAATTCCCAAGTACACATGCGCTAAAAATGAGATTAAAAAATAGCGAGGGACAGTTCTATATCTTCCGTCCTACTGGGCTGATTGATGAAATTCAACTTAAGTTTTTCATGTCTCGAAAATGAGACTTAGGGTATGTATTAGGTTTATATATAGCATTGTTCTAACATTGATATTTTGACAGAAAATCGGACTTTTTCTGAAATGACACGCCATGTTTTTCCATTTTTCGATTCTATAACTTAAATTATGCCAAACTGCCAGCATTTGTAAAAATCGCGCCAGTAGGTTTTAAAAAATTAGCTCTAAAGTTTTAGCGCCTCAGTGTTAATTGAATTTGGTATATATTTATTAATATCTCTTTTTTATCAAACTTATTCCATTCTTCCTTTCATATTTCGAAGTTTAGGTACATTCCAAATAAAATTCGACAATTTGTTATAATTTATTTTTAAAATTTGTGCTTTTAAATAATTTTTATAAATTTTTCGGAAACATTTTTGAGTTATAACCTGTAAAATTTTTGCGATCATCTTAAATTAAATGTATTTTAAGCCTATCTGCAAAAAATTCAGAGTTTTTTTATTGAAATTTTACTGAATTTATATTTTAGCGAGCTTTGAAATTTAGCGTGTTTATTATAAGCGATAATAACGAAAATGTGGTTTACATACTTTGTTAAAATTCTTTGAAAGTATGAACGATGCCTTTTTTTCCGCTCGTGGGTAATGAAAAAAGGAAAAGGAAATAGGTTGCTATAAATTAAGAAGTTCGCCAAATGAATTACTCTTGGCGCAATCTAAAAATAAAATGCGCCAAGGTAAATTTTTAATTCATCAGTCGGCCCAGTGGAACAAGAGATACAGAACTATTCCACTTTTTTTTTCGCAGTGTACATCTTAATTTCTTAGCATTTCAGCCTAATTCCCAACTTGACAGTTATAATACTTGATTTCCGTACGTCTCCGTTTCTAGGACAGAAATGGATGCCTTTGGTTCGACATTTCAGATATGTTTAAGTCCTTTTTTTTTTTTTTTTTTTTTAAATTTTTTTTTTTTTTTTTTTTTAGAATGACACAATACGTGATCAGCAAGATGTGTAAATGAGGAAAATGCATTGGTGTTTCGTTTCTATGGAAACAAATGACAGCCACCATGTTCCTACTCCCGAGAGCATCATAAAAGAAACTTCCTTTTTGTTCGGAATTTCAATAAAACCGAAGCATTTCTTGACAAGCGGTTATCATTGTACATTTGTACTGTCGTTGGCTAAATGTGCTTTAGGATTTTTTTCTTATTATGAAAGTGCTCAGGAAATAATGTCTTGAGTGAGCGAGAAATCGTTCAAAGAAATTTTTGAACTAAAAACATGCTGTGAAATTTAATATCTTTTATTATTTATAGGAGAACTCAAGCTTTCTTGATTCTTAAAGCGCATGCAGAAATTTGCAACATTTTATATTCATTCAAAGATATTTAAACAAATAAAAATATAAAGTTGTAGAAATATTAGGATTTTTGAAGCAGGAGATGTTAAAAATGACCAATGCCCTCGACGGGACGCGAACCTCGGACCCCTCGAGTGTGTAGTCCATTACACCACGAAGGCTAGCTAAGAAGGTGGGGAAATACTATATATACTCCCCCTTTTAAAGTGCGACGGGGGATTAGGGACCCAATAAGCAAGTCCTGGTGGTGAAAATCATCATCCACCACTCTTTTAATTCGTACGCCACTGCAGATCCATTAGGTTATTTCGAAGCAGGAGATATAAAAAATTAGCAATGCCCTCGCCAGGACTCGAACCTTATACCTCCGGATACGCGCGGAGTGTGCTGACTACTACACCACGGACACATGCTAAGAAGACGAGATAATTACATTATATATGCTGCCATTTTAAAGGACGGCTGCGGATTAGGGGACCCAATTGCCAAATCCTAGTGGTGGAGAATCGTCCCCTAACGGTTTTAGTTCGGGAGCCACTGTAGAGATATGAGGATTTTTTTGAAGTAGGAGACATGGAGAAATGGGCAATGCCCTTGTCAGGACTCAAACCTCGAACCTCTCGAATACTTGCTGAGTGTGCTGGTCATCGCACCAAGAAGGCATGCTAAGAAGGCGGAAGAAATACCTTTTGGGTTTCCACTCTCTTATCTAACAACCAAATGTGGAAGAACCTAATGAACATCTAAGTGAATATTCGCTTATTTAAGGAACAGAGAGTAAACTCGAGAAGAAGATAATAACCCTTTATTGCTCAAAATAAGATTTAACTATTGGCCCCTTTCTGAAGACGTACAGCAAAGCCTCCACTTGGGCTTGAACTCAAAATAATAAGAAATAAGACTTTACTAAGCTAAAAATATACAGCCGAAGCTATCAAAATTCTAGTAGTTTGTCCCTAAATATCGAATAAGTTAGCGAAGCTCTCAAGGGCCTGTAATACGGCCAAGCCGACTATTATCCTAGAGAGTCGTAGCCAAAAGGCACACACGCGCTAGCTTGAGGCTGCCACCCGAAGTCAGTGGAACTTCGACTTACTTATTATTATTATAACTCTTACTCATTTGCATTCAACGCGATTCTAAAAACACATTTTGGTAGGAAATTGTAAGCTCAATCTAGGATGGACAGGAAAATAGCTAAAACTAAAAATAACTGTAAAAACGTAGAATAGACCTTACAACATTACAACGTGAGACGATAGAACATATATTACGATTTATTAAGTCATGTAAAATGTGTAAAATATTCGAAATTTTGCAAATTATGAAGAAATGTTATAGCCAGATTTTCTCTGCAATAAAACCCTACAGGGTAAACGTCGATATTTTGCAAATAACAGTTAAGTTTTATCATTAAATAAAGGTACGCGTACAAATAAGAAAAGCATTAAAAAATATTTTAAAAATATTTACTGTTACGTTGAAGATAGAATGAAGTTTATATTTCGAATACAAAATAAATAAATAAATAAAGAGAAACAAATAAAAATGAAAATAAAATCCATTTATTGAAAGGATCACGTGACAAAAAATATAGTTGCAAGCAATTCAGCCTTTCCCATTTTACATAAACCATAAATAATGACCTCAGATTTTTAAACGTGCAGAGATGACTTTTATATCGAGAAAAAAATATTTTTGTTGCTTTTAAAGTTATGGAATAGTGTTTTTCAATGCATAATTATAACGCAATTTGTCTTATTTAAATTCTGAATTTCAAGATGTTTTATAGTGTCTATAATGAGCATAAAATTCTTAGTGCCAGTATCCCCTTGGGATATCTATGTAATAACTAGTTTTGTTCGCTAAAGACCAGGATTTTATTTTTAAAGGAAGGGCTATTAAACTTAGTTAATAATTTGCAGAACTTTAAGCTTTTTAACAAACACCAGGCATATTTAAAGTTCCTGAATGTATAATTAAACAGCGCGAGCTTTATTTTTAGCCTTACTCTTCACATATTTTAAAAATTACAGCTTAGCTTTACCCCCCCCTTTTTTTTTTTTTTTTAGTGGTGGGATGTAACTGTTCAAATAACTAGGATACAAGTAATTCATTCCAAATAGTGCCTGTAATTTTGACCTATTTCACTTTGATGATGTTAAGTATAAAGCTATCTTAAGGTATTTTTCTTTGTGAATATATCAAAATTTCCACAAAGTATTAATATGTACTAAAATTACTCAGAATATTACACCGCTAAGATGACATTCGTCCAGTATCGAGCGATGCGAAGTTGAATATCTACCCAGTGGGAGGAGGTTTCAGGGTAAACATTTACATATAAATGTAAAAAGAAAATCGTAAAATACATACATTAATTAATACAAAAAATTATATGCATAGATTTTGCAGTGTTTCAAAAGAAGGATATAGCAAGTTGAACATAACTATCGCTATCAGCTTGAATAGTAACACTTGTTAGCATATACGTAGGTCAGTCAGAAGGTTTTTGCACTACTGCGTAAAGATGTTCCGTTTAAGACTACTTGGATGACACTGCGTGGCAACACTTCAGGCATGTACCTTTATCGCGTGACGTAGCGGTTTTCCCGAGGCAAGTATAGTTTTTCTGATAATCAGTCGCAAACATGTCTCGACAGCTGCAAATAGCGTCCAAATTGGAAATGCGTGAAGTGATTCGTTTTTTGTGGGCGAAAAGGGGCAACTGCGTTGAAACTTATGGCCAGTTGCATGAAGTGTATGGTGAAAATGCAATGTCACGTCAAGCTGTCACGAAATGGTGCAATATCTGCTCCTGCATGACAATGCAAGACCGCATGCAGCAAAACAAACGTGTGACCTTTTGAAAAAGTTTAGATAGGAAGTGTGGAATCACTCTCCTTATAGCCCAGACCTTTCACCTCCTGACTTACATGTGTTTGGTCCCATGAAACAAGAACTTTGAAAGCGACGGTACCATTCGGATGCCGAAGTGAAAGCTGCAGTCCAACAATGGTTATCGGACATTGGACGGGATTTCTTTGCAGAAGGCATCGAAACACTTGTACCGCGCCTCGACAAATGCTTAAATAACGGAGGTAATTACATTGAAAAGTAGATTTTGAATGGAACGTTAAGATATAAACAAAGTTATTGCAAAATTTTGCTCCTGTTTTTTTTCTTAGGCAGTGCAACTAACTTTTTGACTGACCCTCGTACAATACCGATTCATACCGTTGCGTATATTTCTAAGTTGAGCATTACAATGCTTGTTACAGATATTTACATAGTAGCAAGATATATAAGATATATTAGAAATTATCATAAAATAGTACTTAACAACATTGAAAGTGCTGAAGCATTCTGATATAATTATAATTATTAGGAAATAACATTAAACAGTGCTTCAGAACACGTTTGGACGAGCTTAGGAGGTATGATAGTGCTGCGTGCATATGGGTTTGTAATAGATTTAATGCACACAGCTCCGATTACAGGTTGATACAATTTATTTTATCGAAAGAAACACTTCAGAGATCTGGAACATTCCACATATATACTCGCACAGGTGTTCATATCACAGAGTTCATTATCACAGAATACAATCAGTAGTTCCACTTCAAAATACTAAGAACGTTAAACGCAACGTACGGAAAGCCCGTCTAAAAGGTGAAGCAAACTCGTAAATATCTCAATACTCCAAGTCTCGTGGAACTAACAGCACACAACAACTTAAAGCAGATGCTCTCTCCGGCCTTATATAGTTTTCCCCAAGCCACCGAGATACTTCTAGTACTTTCTACTTCTCAAAATTACTGGAAGGCAATAGAGGGTCAAATTGCGGTACAGCTAATATAGCGATCAATTATATTTATTCAGTTGCAGTACCTAATACGGCGATCAAAATGTCGCCAAGGCTTCTGTAGGTTTCTCGCCAAATTTGATAACAACAATTAGTCACCAAAACCGCTGTCAGCTTGGCGATATCTCACCAAATTACCGATATACATATTTACTCAATGTTAAATGAACTTGCCCCTGTGTTTTTAATTCCTGGCATTGCTTTTCTCTCCAGATTTTTCATGTTGCAATGTGCAGAAAAATACATCAATTTCACATATGATTGCACTAAAATCATCTATCTATGAACAATATTCGTAACAATACAATACACGTGATTTAAAGGAAAATAAATTACACAAAATCATAACAATATGTGTACACGATGAAATGCATAACAACATATACATAATAACACAAATGCATATATAATAACACAAAATATGTAAATTATACACGTTACAAAATATTGCATAAATATGCATAATAATACTAAATAAAATATTAAGGCAGAATATATAAAATTATATAAATAGTGAGCGCAGATATATTCTTTTCTTAAAGGTCTGAGTTTTATTGACTCTGAGAAATTCTGACATACGTGGAAGCATAACAATTGATAGCTTTTTTTTCAGTCCTAAGCTGTGCACTTTATTAGAAAGCGTATTTTCTGTCCAAGTCGTCCAGTTTCCAGGAGCCCGTAATTTGAGATGATGATCCAGAGTAAAGGGATATTCAAATATATTGTGATCAGGTTTGCTAAGCCTGCTATAGTCATAGATGTCCTGATTTAAAATTGAAAGGAAAGTTTAAAAAACAAAATTTAAAAGGATTCAGATTTTAACATTGCATTAGTAATAAAACCTTAACAATAGTTTTTTGTTAAGGTTATTATGCTCTCGCTGAGCTCACAGTTTATCAATCTGCTCTTGGATTCACTCCTACTAACAAACAATTTTTTTTTCTGTCTTTGCAATCTTATAATTAAGCAACGCCTCCTTCTCACTTATGTCACGTCAAATTCAACACAAAATCCCAAGATTTTGAACAGGTATGCATGCTTAGAATTTCCGATACAGTGCTAAGTGTTAGCATATATTTTCCCAATTTGTTTTTCTATATATTATATCGTTTCCTATTATTTTATCTTTAGTCTCTTCTCAGTTCATCATATCAAAGCTCACTTTTCTCAGTAAGATGATTTAAACAACTGTTTTTGTCTTCTAAGCCCAAAGGGGGGTTAGCTTAAAATGGCTTCTAGTCACGAAGCAGCACTTTTAGTTGCATCACTAAAAATGTTGTATCATTTTTCAAATTGTTGACACCAAATGTTATCGCCCTGTATTTTACTTAAAGGAACTAAATAATTAAGAATCTTCATGAATGCCTCAAACATTGTAAAAAAACAAAAGTACCTAGAGCCATCAAAATTTGGTTAACGTAGTCCTCCACCCGAATATCAGCATTTGGAGTTAAGAATTTGTTTTATGGTCTCTTTCCTATTTTGTAAACCTTAAAAAATTTTGGTTAAGAAACTCAACGATTTCAAAGCAAGCAATGGCAACACTACGGGAGAAAATATAAAATATAAAGAAATGATTTCCAGTGCGCGAGAAAGTGTCTATCGGATAATTTAAGGATATGCTGTTTTTTAGTAATTTTAGACCAAATACCCTCGAGATGTGTATGTGTTTGTAAATGAAAAAAACGCTCTTTTGGATGTAATATAAAATCTGAATGCTTTCAGATTTTTTAATCATTATTTTTTGTATTTTTAACTTTATTTATTAAATATCATGCTCTTCCATTTAGGCCATATAAAATCGAACATCGGTACCGTAAAATGTCCAAAACCAGCACATTTTTAGTATTTCTTATAAAGTGTCAAGTGCTACAATATACGTTTTTTTTAATATTCGCTGTATTGTTTATTTTAAAACCAGTAAGATATTAAAATTGCATAAAATTGTTTTAATATTTGTAATTAGATATCTCATGATTTGAATGCATTATTTTAAAAATCAATCAAATTAAACATTAGAAAACATTTTCTTGAAAAAATATAGCATTGCTACAGCATAAAGTAAACCGTTAGCAAAATTAAGATTAATTTAATACATTATAAAATAATTATGGAATAAAAATATGATGTAGTTATGCTCAGCATAATAGAAATTGTTATACGGCTAGTCGAACTAACTTTGTACAAATCTGCGGTACTGTTGCCCTGCCAGAAATCATCTGTCGCAATAGCTGCCGCGTACCAGTCTTTCTGCCACCATTGGCCGTCTGTATTGAGTTACTAGGAATGTGGTGAATCTCCAAAGGCCAGCGTCAAACATCATGTGTATTGAGGAAACGTAGTACAGCCATCGGGCAACCTGTGGTTTTGCTCTTTTATAGTAGTTGAGAGACTGGACGCCCAAAAGGTACGGTGCAGCTACGGTACTGAAAACTCCGTAATATAATTGTATCTGGATGAAGTACCAGATAAGCATAGAGAAAAAAGGATATGAACTACATACCACACCACCCACCACCACTAAGCTATCAATCCAGGTGCTGGGTCACTTTGACAAGGAAAAGGGCAAGATTCCAACTTTCTTTCTGGTGATAAAGTTATGTTGATGTTGTAAAAAAAACTGAATTTATTAGAAATACGACGCCACTACATCGATACACCAACGTAGGTTGCTGAACGAACAAATGTAGACACTAGTTCTTGTGCTGTATTCTTGTGCAAGATAAATCGAAATAATGGTCGCCTTACTGACAATCCGTGGTACTGCATATGTCATCATACCGTAATTGCGAATAATTATAATGTATGTGCCATACAACACACTAAATTTCTGTACTTAGTGTATGTAACGTGGCTGTATTATTCTTAAGGGCACTGAAAACTAGATGTGTATAGTCTAGGCATTCGGTTAGAGGTATTTACTGGGATCTAACGCGTTTCCTGTATGGTCTGCTCCTAACAACCAATTGCAAATTCTCATAGCAAGATCTCATAGTATGATCAAATGATTCATAGCAGTCATTTGATCTCGATTAGCGCGAACAACAACAGAGCGACGTCATAAATCTACACATTCATTAGACCACTATTCTTTCTCAATTAAATTCTGTGACGTAGTGGTATGAGTTCCTACATCTTACACGAGTTGTAGCACGAACTGCAACATAAACGACAGTGAAATGCGATTCGCAAGTGCTTATCTGACTTTTTAACTTGCTTCGAATTTTTATAATTTTAGGATGTAATGAGCGCATGTCGTGACGTGCTGATCCCTTCATAACCCAGCATGAGTTCCTTTTCAAGAAAATTTAATGTTTTTCTTTCGTTTCCTTCATGGGAAAGCAATTTCACGAATATCAGTACGTATGAATATTCCCACTATTTCATTTTTTTTCTGGCACTGAACATACACATGTCATTCGAACATCAAAACGTTTTTTTTACAGTTTGCTATCATTGGGAAAATTGATTAGGCCATACAAATTTGATCACAATTTTCAAGCTTATATTTAGTAGCGCAGAACCTACTTTCCCTAAACGATAATAAATAAAATGAAAAGCAACATATTAATTATCTTATGTTATAGACACATTAGGTTATTTTGAAGTTGGGGACATGAAAAATTAGCAATGCCTCTCACCGGGACTCGAACCTGGACCTGTCGAATACGCGCCGAGTGTGCTAAATACCACGAAGGCATGCTGGAATGAGGAAGAAATTACCTTATGTACTCCCCCTTTTAATGGGCGACAGGGAATTAGGAACAAAATTGCAAAATCCTTTGGTGAAAAACCGTCACTGACCACCTTTTTTTAGTTCGGCCGCCACTGTACAGACATTAAGCTAATTTGGAGCTTAGATAAATCAAAATGAGCAATGACAAAATGAGAATAGCCAGGACTCGAACCTGGACCTTTCGAATACACACCGAGTGTGCTAACCGTTACGCTACGAAGGCATGCTGGAAGGAAGAAAGAAATTACACGAAAATAATTTAATCCATCTTTAAAATTCGAATCATCGTAAGGGTTTGTTCGAGCTACATAATTTATTAGTTAAATGTGCATTTATTTTTTACTAATGATTTTAAGTAAAGCAAGCATATTTTATGATAATATGCTATTTACATATGTAAATACTTATAGCTTGGTGTAACATACCCAAGTTAAACACGAGCATTACTTCGCGCCATTTTTTTTAATAAAATGGCTAAGAATATTGAATCTGAAAATTTAAAGAGATTAAAGTTTTTACTGAAGCTGAGTTTGAGTTTTGAATTCGGAAATTAAAATGAATAACACGATGATTCATGTAAGCTAGTTATAGTTTTTTTAAGTACAAGCTTTTTCTTCATTTCCTCGAGACCTCCTTTCACATGGATATTGACTTTAAGAATAGTTGATGTATACAAGTTATGTATGCCGTGCCTGGTATTTGTATTATAATGGGGGAAATTACTTCGAACTTAAAGAGAAATTGGCAAAGAGTTTGAAAATTTTTTAATATTTGCTTTTTTTTTAAAGAGGATTTTATTCAAGATACTTTTCATGTCAAATTTCTTAATGAATCTTGAGGCAATGAGAGAAGCATAGCAATATATTTCAAAAAGGTTTTGAAAGGAAAATGGATTGAAAAATAACCTGTAAGGAAATACTTAAACAAGAAAAGAAAAATTGCTCTCAGAGTTTGTTATTATTACTTTCAAAGAAAAACCTTCATTTATTTATCATGGTTTCAAAAAAACTCTTCAATTTGTATTCGAATCCTACCCCAAAACATGAAAAAAAATTGGGGAAAGTAAAATTATTTTTTGTTTGCATTTTTAGTACTTGAAAGATGTACAATAACAAATACACTGGACAAAAAATGCAGAAAAGATTTTGATAATATGTAAAATACAACAATGCAAAATTGCCATCTGTAAACAGAGGCACTGAGGGAAAAAAAGAAAGATATTTAATGTTGCTTTGCAGAAAATACGATTTTTTCTTTTTTTAAAAAAATAACATGAAATTTTTCTTAGGTTAAAACCATATTTTCGAAAAATTTTAATCTTTTGTTGAGGTAATTGACTTAGAAAACATGACTATCGTGATATTCAATACGATTACTTAATTACGTTCTCAAATAATAGTCATTTTCATATACAGCCCTTTTAAGGAGATAGTCGGTATGAAAATTCCACTGTGGGTTATTTTAATGCTTTCGCTTAACAGTTAAAAATACATAAACATAGTAGGTTATTTTTGAACAAAGATGACATTTTATCTTTATACAAATCTCGATCGTCTTTGAGAGATTTTTGGTCTTGTTGTTGCAAGTTGGAACAACATTTTCTCTTTTAATTGCAACGTAGCATTAATCTGAAATTTTACTTACTTGAAAGAAGCCGCCGAGACGGTATAGTGGTTAGGGGAGCCGGCTACAATACCAAAGGGCCTGGGTTCGAATCCCGGAGAAGACATGGTTGTAACTGTCCGTCCCTTCATAAGTGATAAGTGACGGAGGGCGTGGGCACCATCCCTCTACCATGATGGTCAATTGGTATAGCACCACGTCCTCCCTTACCTAGAGTCCGGCTTGAGCGAGCTTCGCACAGGACGCCCAATTCCAACGCCCGGACCGTACCGTCAGCAGTCATGCCGACCAAATGCCAACGTGGTGGACTCCCGTCCAAAGTGTCCGGGCCCAGCATTTATTGAACTCGAATAAATAGCTTACATGGCCGAGTACATAGATATTAACATACTTTTGCGACATGTTCATACATACAACCCGACCTAATTAAACGCATAAATACACACATAGCTACATAAATACGTAAATGCCACTTAATACATAAGTAAATGCCTAAATACCTGTACTTGAGACTGTACGTCCCTTCATAGAAGGCAAAGGTGGCCCACCTATTAGGTGCCTCTATAATAAAGTGACCACCACATCTGGCTTTAGGCTTTAGTAGTGGCCAAACCAAAGTCGGCTGAGGGCGCGCCATTGAAAAAAAAAAAAAAAAAAAAAAAAAACCTCACTTGAAAGACCTAATATCTTATCAGTACAACTTTATAAGGAAAAATATAGCATTTCTCAAGGTACACATTTCTTTTAATAGAAGTAAACTAACCGTAGTATAATAGTATATTTTATCTTCTTCCTGTTTCTGATACGTTTAACAGTATTATATGTACACTGCGCAAAAGAAATGAATGAGACGGTTCTATATCTCCCGTTCTGCTGGGCTGATTGAGAAAATTCAAATTGCGTTTTTCATGTCTCGAAAGCGTGATTTAGGATGTACCTTAGATTTATATATAGCATTGTTCTAAAATAGGTATTTTGACACCAAATGCGTCTTTTTCTGAAATAACATACCATTTTTTTTCCATATTTCGTTTCTACAACTCAAATTATGCCTAAATATTAAATTTTGTAAAATTTGGTACAAAATTTAAGGAAAAATTCAAAAATTTAACTTGGCAAATTTTTTTCTCAGTTTACGCCAAGAATAATTCACTTGACGAACTTCTTAATACATGGCAAGCAATTTTCCTATCCCTTCTGTTGTGCAGGAGCGGAAGAGAAGTCACATCTTTCCTACCTTTTTACATTTTGCGTGAGTGGAAAAAAAGTCGCATCGTTCCTTTAAAATAATTTTAGCACAGTGCGTAAACCACATTACATGTTATTATCGCTTTTAACAAATCTGCCAAATTTCAAAACTCGCCAATATATAAATTCACGTATATCTTCGAAAACTTTGAATAAAAAGCTCTAATTTTTTGTAGGATAATTAGAAAAGCATCTACTTCAAGCTGATCGTAAAAATGTTATAGGTTATAATTCAAGTTTTTTTTTCAAAAAAATTATAAAAATTATTTAAAAATACAAATTTTAAAAATAAATCATAAAAAAATGAGTAAATTTTGTTTGGAGGGAACCTAAATTTCGAACTGTGAAAGAAGGAATCAAGTAAGTGTAAGACACAAAGAGATATAAAAAAATACATACCAAACTGAGTTAACATTGAGGAGCTAAAATTTTGAGAACTACTTTTTTAAAAACTACTCTTGCGATTTTTGCAAAACTTGGCAGTTTGACATAATTAGAGTCGTAGAATCGAAATATGGAAAAAAATTGGTATGTCATTTCAGAAAAAGTCCGATTTTGTGTCAAAATACCTATATTAGAACAATGCTATATATAAATCTAATACATATCCTAAGTCGCGCTTTCGAGACATGGAAAAAGCAATTTGTATTTCCTCAATCGGCCGACTAGAAAGGGAGATATAGAACTGTCCCCTTTTATTTTTTTTTTTTTTTGCGCAGTGTACGTTAGGCTCCCCGTATCCAGGATTTTTCGTTCTAGGACAAATTACGGTTAACAGTGGGCTGTATACAGAGAAGGATATCGATGTAGCATACATAATCGATTAAGTTTAATTATTAGGGTCGTTAACTAGAACAGAAAGATTTTTTTTAATGTGAAATGCCTCTAGAAAATCCATGTGATTGGATTGGATCCACGTGTCCAAATGGAAGATGTTTTTTGAATAATTTTGGCAGCAGAAAAATTGGAAGTGTGATTTTCGGACCAACAATGCTGGGCAACAGAAGACTTCTGTGTTTCCTTTTTTCTAACATATGTATCATGTTCCTTAACGCGAAATTTTAAGGCTCTCTTAGTTTTTCCAATGTAAATGAAACCACACTGGCAAGGAATCCTGTAAATACCCCAGGAATTCATATCCGGAATGGGGTCCTTGAGTATGGAACTCGGAATTTTATTGTTGGGAGAATAAACGACCTGAAAGTTAAATTTCTGTAAAATACCTGCAACTTTATAGCTAATTGATGGAAAAAAAGGGTTATAATCTCCTAAAACAAGAGTCTGCCTTTTGGTGTGTTGAGATGAGACTTTTTTAATTGATTGATTAATAATGTTGGGTAAAAAGCCTCTGTCAATAGCTATTGCTTTTAAATAATTTAGTTCTTCATCGAGGGATGGTTTGGAGAAGCAAGCATAAAGAGCACGTAAAACATAGGAATAAAATGAAGCTAACTTTTGTTTAATCGGTTGACATGATTTGAAGTGTGGTGGAAGGCAAACCGTTGAAGGTTTATGGTAAACCGTGGTACTGAAGTTGGACGTGTTACGTGTGACCAGAATGCCGAGAAACGGAAGAGAATTGCAAGTCTCAAGTTCAAAAGTGAACTGAATAGCACGATCAATGGAATTCATTGTTGGAGATCATAAAAATTCTGTTGTCATTTCACTATTAATTAGCTGTAAATTTGCACGTATTTTACAGAAATTTAACTTTCGGATCGTTTATTCTCCTATCAATAAAATTCCGATTTCCATACTCAAGGACCCCATTCCGTATATGAGTTCCTGGGGTATTTACAGGATTCCTTGCCAGTGTGGTTTAATTTACATTGGCCAAACTAAGGCTTAAAATTTCTTGTTAAGGAACATGAGCCATATGTTAGAAAAAGGAAACACAGAAGTCTTCTGTTGCCCAAAATTGTTGGTCCGAAAGTCACACTTCCATTTTTTCTGCTGTCAAAATTATTCAAAAACATCTTCCATTGGTGAACTGGATTTTCTAGAGGTATTTCACATTTAAAAAAAATCTTTCTGTTCTAGTTAACTACCGTAATTCTAGTCCCTCTTTGCCCTTCAGCCTTTAAAGAAATTATGTTTTAATTCTGGTTTCATCAATAGATATCGCCAGTAGCTTGTCTCCTGTCCAGGCTTTCTTATCTTATCTTATCTTATCTAATCATTATATCTTATCTCGTTCATTTGCGGTTTTGCAGCTGAGGATAGTGGTAAGACTATCAAAACTAGTCCTGTGAAAATTTGAAAATATAAGGCTTATATTTGTTGCTTGACTTCTAAATTAATAGTCTTGAAATATTAACATATTTTTAACCCAAAATATAAACAAAAAGTAAAATCTATACTTTAATGATATGTCTATCACCTATTTCTGTTATTTTAAGTAGCATTCTGCTAAGTAGCAGCAATAATAGATTTAATTTATTTCCAAGAATTTGGGCGTCGGACGTAGTCGGTTATCTTAAAGACATAAGAAAATTTTTAATCGAATTTGTTTAAAAAATTACCAATAGGATGACTAAGAAACAAACTGGCTATTTAAAGCAATGTCTGGTCATTGACAGAAATAAATTACTTTTATTTTCACGCATGAATATGTTGTCATTCCGCAAAGAGGGATATTTTTATCTGTATTACTAATTAACAAACTATGTGATTTAAAAGGAATAAGCGCAATTCATGATAATATAGTTTCAAAGTTTTTCATTATGATTGATTTAAATAAAAATATATCTAATTCTCTTGTAGCTGTACTCCTACTAATAATTCGTACGACGCGGTTTCAGTTTTCATTATCTTTAAGCCATCCAGTCTACGTTTATTTTTTGATAGTATGTAAGCTCATAACGTTTTTTCATGGTTCTTTGAAAAAGAGTTCCAAGAGTTTTTTTTTTCGTTCAGAAAAAGAAAACGTGAAACAGTAAAAAGTCTGGAAGGAAAACCGTTATGCCTTATTAGCGATATAATCTTCCGAAAAGCAAGCACTCGGTGATAACACTTTTCTGATAAATCATGATATTTTTAGCGTTATAAGCGTCCATGTGATATCTAAAACTAATGCACAGGAAAAATGACTCGACTCAAAAGTTAGGATAAGTTCGCTGTTTGGAAACTGATACAGGACAGAAATGAGCCGCTACAAAAATGAGGATATGTTATAAGCGTTGTAAAAGCGTTCATGTATATGAAAATTCAGATACTGGAAACATTTTTCGACGTGTTAGCTTTTTCTTTATTTAAATTACGTAATGGAACCAGACATTACGAATCTAGTCGTAATGTCTAGATTAGTTTAATTGTATTTATATAATAAGTTACGTGTAGGCCTATTCATTTACAAGTACTATTTATCGTTCAGAATGTAAACAGAATGACTTCCAGAATTAGCTGTTGCCATTTCTCAGTGGATATTATGCCTAATATTAACAAATAATTTACAGTCATGCTTAGACACAAAAGCGAGGATACGTTAAGAGCGATTTAGAATATCATGCAAGAAAGAAATATTCGACAACATGATATTTTTAGGTTTAAAACCGTCCTCGCGCTATAAGCATTATAAAAATATAAATTATTCGTGTTATATGAGCTCTAAGTGTTGTAGAATCATTAGGATTTTTTTATGCTGGAGATATGAAAAATAATCAATGATATAGCCCGGACCTGAACCTGGACTTCTCGAATGCGCACCGAGTGTGCTACCGTTACGTCACGAAAGCATGTTGAAAGGAGGGAGAAAATACGTATCTTATATACTCCGGGCGTGGCCTGTTATGACCATAAGACCAACTTGCTTGGTTAGGTGGTCGGGCTGCGCTCACTTCTAGTACCTTGTATACGCCCTCTTTTAATTGACGTTGAAACTGGGGTTTATCGGAGCTAACGGAGACAACTGACGTAGCCGGCCCATTTAAGTTGAGTTGAATGGGCCTAACTAACGAGTTGAAAAATCTGAACTACAGGCATATCGGAACTAGTCGACACATGGAACTAAGTCCGATTAGCTCAGTTAAAACCATTGTGAATGGCCCTTTAAAAGGGCAACTGGGAATTAGGGGTCTAGCTGCCAAATTCAGGTGATGACGAATTATTATCTACCACCTTTTAGTTTGGGCGTCACTTTTAGAGTCATTAGGGCTTTTTCTGCAGCAATAGATGAGAAAAATGTGCAATACCCTCGCCGGGACTTGAACCTGACCTCTCGAATACGCAACGAGCTTGCTACAATTACACCACGAAGACAAGAGAAAGGAAAGAGGGAGAAAGTACCTTAGACATAATTTAAATATTTATAGAAATTAGGAGAAACTCTATATAGCATAACAGTGACTAATGAACATATATATATATATATGCTTGACATGTGGCTTAAAAAGTGAAACACTGCAAAAGGTGTATCACTTTAGCTAAATTAAAGTTACTTTGCTGGCTAGATCTTTACTTGAACTGTGAATCGGCTGTTCACTAAGTTCACAATGTATCAATGATAAGACAGGGGAAGGGTGAAAAAACCTTTATTCAGATCAGAAAGAATTTACAAACTTCACTCCTGATGCTTAAAAACTCAGCCAATATTTTTGGCTACAACTCAAAATAGAAATATAAAATTAAAAATATGACTAAGTTAAATAATCAGCGGAAGTTGCGCAGCGATGATCAAGCGGGTTAGTTCTTAGCCTTACTACCGGAGTACCCATACCGGCAATTACATGCACGACAGGTAAAATAGCAAGCTTAACTCAGTGAAATAAAGTGGCCGAAAGGCAGAACACCATTGTAAGACTTGTACCTTTGTAAGTGTCATTTGAATTCAGATAGGAGCGATGACATTTAGTTAAAGTCCACCACAAGTACTTTTTAATGAGAAGGAAAGGTTGCAAATAGCGGTGAGAAATTTAATATCCCTTGAAATACTATTAATTCTCGATTTCAGTTATTATTAAATTTAAGAAAGTTATTGAATAATGCGAAGGCTTCCAAAGGTCGATGAAGACAATATCCTTAATTTCGAAAAACGTTTGAGACAGTTTAATGCGACTTTCCTAAATTTCATTAAATGGTGCAGAAGTCGAGAGATAAAGAGGTTTCGGAATTGCCCAATTTTGTAAACGTTGAGTAAATAAACTTAAGACCAAAACATTAACTTATTTGGTGTGTTTTATAAACTTGACATACAATGGTGTGCAAAACTTAAGCAACAGCAGGCTTAGAAATCAACTGAGAGACATGAAATGCAAAAATGAAGGAGAGTATTCGTAAAGGATGACGAAAGCATCGGAGCTGAAAAAGGAATACAAATGCTACGGTATGGAATCAAACAAAAACAAGCTTTATTGAACGTATACTATCGTGACTCATCATTGTCTAGCTAAGAGGAAGAACAACAAACAGATGTTCCTGAATATGGGATATGCTCTCCTCTCACTGCAACGGTTCCTACGCACTGTCTCCGCATACTCAAAACCAACTGGTGCAACATTTCTTGTGGTAGGAGTGCCCATTCCTCAATCAGCATCTGTTTGAGTTGTTGGGTGTTCTCCGGAGGATGTAAGCGCGCTGCAATGCGTCTCCCCAAAGCATCCCACACATGTTCGATGGGATTTAAATCTGGGGAATACGCTGGCTAATCCATTCGAGTGATATCTTCACTTTCTAGTAGCTCCTCAACGGCAAGAGTTCGATGTGGTCGTGCATTGTCATCCATAAAAATTAAGTCTGGGCCAATGGCACCTCGAAACAGACGCACATGGGGAAGGAGTACCTCCTCACAATAGCGATCCCCGGTTACAAACCCTCTGTTCGAAAACGTGGAGCTCAGTTCGCCCGTTCAACATAATGCCTCCCCAGACAAGAACTCAAGGACCACCGTTACGGTGTCTCTCCTTGATGTTACTGGGATAAAACGGGGTCCCGACCTCTTTTTCAAATCAAAACCCGTTGAGAATCGCTTCTGGTACTGAACCGACTCTCATCCGTAAAGAGGACACGACTCCATTGATCAGTTGTTCAGTTTTTGTGCTCTCTGCACCACTGTGAACGGTGGCGTCGGTGACCAACTTTCAACGGAAGGCAGCGTTCAGGACGACGGGCGAATAGGCCCCCTTTTGTGAAGGCGTCTGGCCACAGTAAACCGCGACACTTGTCGCCCTGTTGCTGTACAGAGTTGCTGAGCAATGGCGCTTGCTGACTGCTGTCGGCCTCTTTTCGCCTGCAGGACGATATATCGGTCATCCCCTGCAGATGTCGCCCTCGGGCGCCTACCACCAACCTTTCTAACAGCTGTACCTGCGGTTTGGAACGCTTTCCAAGCGCACGAAACGACACTTTTGTTGATTTCGAACTCTGCAGCTACACAGGTAACAGTACGCCCCTCCTCCAGCTTTCCGATCATTCTTCCATGTGTGAAGTCGTCCAGGTGGTTTCTTCTAGCCATATTTCACGAACTGACTCACTGGCACTTGCAGCCAATATGTTGAATTGCGTCTCCGTCCTTCCTTGTATTCTACTGTTGAGCTGCGCGCGCCGACATCACGCGTTTTGTGTACGCTCACTTCGCCTCTGACGTTTCGTTCCTGATATTTGCATACGTATGACGTTTCTACTGACTTACGTGTTCATTGTACTGATCTCCAGACCTACTTTTCTGATATTTCATGGCTATCTGCTAAATTTTTACATTCTTGCTTAAGTTTTGCACACCAGTGTATTTGGGCTTAGCTTATGCCAACATATTTTATACTAAGTATAGCGTACAATAGCATAATATGTATTTTTATATTTAGATGAATGCATAGCATTGAAGTAAGTAAAATAAAATTAATTAATTTTTTTTCTGAAATGTGCTATGTTTTCCATTTTGGATATAATTTTAATCTTGATTCTTTACTAAATTATGAGACATATATATTAATAGCATTTTCAGGGCTAGAAAAAGGAAAATCTTAATATAAACTGAATATATTTTTAAATTTGCTTTGATATCATATTTTCCACTTGCATTCCCATGCATAGCATTCTACAGGACACCATGTATATTTCTTACATTTGCATTATTTGGGCCGTTCTTAAATTTAACACACATTAATTTTCACTGACAAATTTAAAACTGATGCTTTCGAAATTTATTGTTGCAAGTTTTTTATTACCTTGCTGAAATGAATTTATATATTAATTCCAAAAACTTTTTTGCTTTAGGCAACTCATTAAAGAGGGAGAATATAGTCTCGATTTGAAATGAAATATAATGGTAAAAGGAATGTTCTTAATTATGTATATATCAAGGCTGTTTATTGAGCCTTTCAACACTTTTCAGACATAAAGTCGAAATATAGATGGGAAATATTTATAAAATAACCTGCAATATATAAGCCTCTGAGATATGCAACGAGATCAGGAATGCACCATTAACATAAGTTTCAGATAAACCAGATTTATTGACAGCCATTAATAAGCAGGGTGAACATAGTGGATTCTGTTGGTGAACGCTTTTCCCTATTCCTGCACTCCGAAGAGCGACTAAATTTTAAAGATTACACATTGCTATGTGTAATAGCTTATGAAAATGTTAAAGAAAATTAGACTTTGTGTATAATTTAGGAAGCTTGCGGCACAAGTTTAATTTCTGTGTAATACGCATCTCCGTATGTATCCGACTGGCAACCTAAACTACGAAACATGTATACCAACTTTAAATGAGAGCTTTACTTGCGATTAGATCAACATATTTGTTTAAAATATTCCTGCACTTTGTTTTACATGTATACGTGGCAATACAGACACATGCGAGTTAAAAAGAAAATAAATTCCGTTTTAAAGATTTATAATTCATTCATGAATTTAATTCTTAGGAAAAAAATAAGCTATTAATTTTACAAACAGAAAGGCTTGACCATTTCAATCAATATTTGTCAGGCATCTTTAATTTTTAATTTATCTTAAATTTATGCTAGCATTGCAGTGGCAAATATATGTGAGAAACTGTAGTTGCAAATATAAAAAAGCATCGATGTTCCAAATGCAATGGTTATTTTTAATATAAACAGAGTAGTACCTCCCAATACGGAATACTCACCGCGACAGACATGTTACAAAAGGTGTTTGATAAATTTAAAAAAAAATAATCTGACTTTAGATCCAACCAAATTGCGATTATGTAAACAAGCGATCACTTACTTAGGTTTTTGTGTTAACCAGTTCACCGTTTGCCCCGAGAGAGATACGCTCAGAAAAAATTCATCGTCATCCGTTAGTAACGGCAGACTCTCGTCGGGCTGAAATTTGGGCTAGACCGTAACCCCCGAGACACATACGTCGCAGCGTCTTTTTCCAGCCCCCTAGAAAGAGTCGAAAATTAAAAGGGGTGATTGACGGGTTATTTAGTCACACTTATCTTCTCAGCGGTGCTGCAGTAGGATCGCAGCGGGGCTGTTTCAGTAAAGTAAAGGATGGGGATCACTTTCTTCGAATGGATACCCCCTCAACACGTCTTATGAGATCCACAACAGCTTTCTCCCTTCTATTAACGAACAAAGGGATTTAAAAGTTTTAAATGCTCGATTCCTAACGATTCCCCGAGGATATGATCTGTATATTATTCTCTGAACTTTAAATAGCATTGAAATGTTTTACCTAATATATGCGTTTTGCTTTATCACTTTACCTACACAGATGGAAATATTCCTTGCTTTAAATTTCATTATGACTATGTTGCGCCGATTGTGGATGACATTGTTCAACTGAATTTTTCGAAGTTACATCTCATTTTTCAAAATTTGTACTATTAATGTTTATTTTACTTTTTAATCGATACCTTTCTATTTTTTTAAATCTTATTAATTGAAAAAGCTATAGCATTAAAAGTTCGGGAATTTTAAAAGAAACAACAGTAGTGTATGAAATTTGGATTCATATTCCGATATTGTTTCCTTTAGTTCTTTCCTAAATGTGTAGCTATATTTTACACAAAACATTTTCGATAATATGTACTTTTTTGGTGATAATAATCGTTTGCCATTTCCTACAGGAGAAAGATTTGTATGCTGCTAAAGTGAAGAATTAAGGAATGTTAAATTTTGCTTAGAAGAGTTAGAAATGCCGGTAAGATTGTTGTAGACTGGAATAATTACATGCGGGAGATATATGGAATAAGGTTTTCCCAGTATGCCATCATTTGCAAAAAATACTGATACAAAATTTTATAAAATTTTTATCTACATAGCAGAAATCTTCAAAATAATTAGCAATCACATTTCATAAACAAACCTCATAATATATCTCTACCTCATAAAAGATTATTTTGCAAATACAATTTTAATTTAAGTAGAACTAGGTATGCCTTCATTGTAAAGTCGTAGAGAAATACGTAAATAAGAATAAAATTCTGGTATTTTATAATTTGTAATTTGTTATACGTTTTCTCGGTGTTTACTTAACACTTAAGGCTTATGCTAACAGAAACAAAACAAAGTGAAAAACTCGATTTTATACATAATTATATCATTTAAAATATACAAGGTATAATGTGAGTGTTTCATATTTTTGACCTACCTATATCAAAACCTTAAGAAATAAGTTTAGATAAGTATTTTAGTTCACCTAATCAAACTTTAAGGAGACTGAAAGGTTTTTATGACGGCAGTCTTATCAAATTAATAATAATTCTTCACTATATATATTCCATCTATTCATCAATACATATATTCTATGTATTCTTGAATATATATATATATTCCATCTATTCATCAATACATATATTCTATGTATTCTTGAATATATATATATATTCCATCTATTTTTGAATATATATATATATATTCTATCTATTCTTGAATATATATATATTTGGATATACTAAGGAAAAGGGAGTAGTAATGGAATTATAGAAATAGTTGCAACGATTATAATTTTAAAAATTAAAAATGATAAAAAATGTGCTCCTTAACATTGTTGAATTTTTAGTCCATTAATTAAAAGAATGGTCACTCCTCTAGCAATCTATTCAACAAAAACCGCTAAAAACAGTTGCTACTTTCTTACTCTTTGAAACAGGCGCTTCAGATATTCAAAATTTTCTTTGCTGTAGAAAAAGTACAATAAACTGAAAACAAAAACCTTCTAAATTAAAAAATTGCAATTTTTAAAAAGAACCTTAAATATCTAAGCTAAAGAAATATTTTTTTTCACATAAAGGAAATAAATCTTTTAATTAAATATATAAAAATATACGGATCACAATTTTTACTACATTGCATCAAGAAAATAATAAAACACAATTCAAGCATATTTCAAATAGGCACTACTAGCTAATACACTTAATTTTCGCTTTAAATAAAGATGACAATTGTAAAATCAGTACATTGTAACAGATTGCAATAGATTTGGGTTTGGGTGTAGGAAGTGAGGCAAAGGGGAAAATATCTGATCTAAGGAATACACTAGCCTTTCTGTTTAATGGTCCTCATTAGGGGGTCGTTATTCAGCGTCCTTCAGTGTGACAGGTACGCGGTTCAATCTGATTTGAATAGAACTTCTAAATAGGTTTTCACAGCTGGTGAAAAGGGGAAAGAAATATTCTGAGGCCAGTTTTAGACACAAAAATTTCAACTTTGTGAGGAGAGAAATGGCACGAAATGTTTGCGATTTTCAGAACGGTGAACTGGTTAATAAAAATGGTTTTGCTCTTTCAGAGGAGAATATTAAAAAAAATTAGCTAAATTTCCTAGGCCAAGAAATGTTAAAGAAGTTCAAACATTCATAGATATGGTAAATTATTTTCGACACCTAATATTTAATTATGCAGAAATTGTAAAGCCAATAGTGAACGTAACAAGAAAAAATATTCGATTTGTATGGAATGCCAAGTGTCAAAATGCTTTAGATAAGATACAAGAATTAATTCTAGAAAAACCCGCTATAAAAAATGTAGAAAATGATAAACCTTTATATTAGTAACTGACGCTTCAAGATCAGAACAAAGAGACCTCGAGCTCCAGCAGCTCAGAACATTCATCATTAAAATCAATAGCAATTTCTATAACAAAGGAATCTCTAATGAAGCTGTAAATTACGCTGATAATTTTAAATATGAACTTCTGGAAGCAGACATAAATCTCAGGCCTTATGCCACACATTTTTATTACAATATGACCTAATTTCCCCTGACTTCTGAATTTCCCCACTGTTTACAAGAGCGAATATTGAGCAACGTCTCTGGGTCAGCATTCGGGAGGGTGACTTCCCAAGTGACTGCCTGTGACCAGAGCTAGTTAGTCTCGCCACTACTCCCTTTTCGGATACCGGTTGATCGCCGCCCTTAGAGGCATGGGCCTACCTTCTCTTTTCTCTTCTGTTAAGGGTGGACGTGGTGCTGTACTGATTAATCGTATGGCAAAGGGACAGTGCCCACGTCCACCGTCACTTATCACTTATCACTTGAGAAATCTTCATGAGGTTTCGTACGCGAGGATACTCCACCCGGGAATTATCTGAGGTGCCGGAAATAGCGCGATAAAGGTCGCGTTGATGCCGGCCTAAAGTATCAAGATCAGCCATTTGTGGCATAGTAATGCAAAAGAAAACGAGGATAAGGTTTTCCTAGCACAACTTTACTCAAAATTTTAACACCTGCTAAACTACCTATCCTACAATTAGTAGAGAACTTTATGCAAATTTCAGATCAGTAAAACAATTCCACAAACTTCTGTATGGAAAAAATGTATAATATTAACAGGTGCTAAACCGCTAATGTTCCATATCAATCTTGAGAATCGGATATCGTAGCTCACTGGTTGTTATATTTACAGAAATTTCAGTACACTATGGAGAATATTCCTGGTTTTAAAAACCCAGAAGATTAGCTGTCAAGAGTTTCAGATGATTCAATAGAGAACAATGTGAATATATTTAGCACTAATGATAATTTGTGTATTCAAAACGTAATCAGTAAACAGCAAAAGGATCCATACGTAAAAGCAATTGTAAAAAATTGCAGGATAACCGCAAACATACTGCAGAACAATATTTTATTGATAGTCATACAGATGTATTAATGATAAAATTAAAACCCGCAAATGCTAGAAAGAAAAACAGAAGTATTCAAAATAAAATTCTAATACCTAAGACACTAATCAAAGATGTATTACAAACAGTTCATGCGCCTCACTTTGGTGTTCAAAAGAAAACGAGTTTGTGAAAGAGAAATACTATTCGAGAGGTATGTACAGTGATACCAAACGTTTTGCAGAATATTGTTCTGACTGCTTACAAAATAAATCTAGATATAATTGCTATAGATATAATTGGTAAGCTACCAAGATACATAGGTAATAAGTTTTATATACTCACTTTTATCGATCATTATTAGAGATACTTGGAAACAATCCTATTAAACAACTGCACTTCTCAGTCCATTATAAAATCTTTATTTCACCAGATTTGGCATTCCTAAAATTTTGTTATCAGATAACGCTTATTTTCTCTCCGCAGAATTTAATCAATTTTTAAAATCACTTAAGATTGAGCATAGGAAAATGTCCATTTATTATCCACAGTCAAATGGGTTGATTGAAAGAGTACACAGGGTGATGAAGGAATCTATTGCAGCAAATTTAAAACAAAATATTTGAATAGCCACAAAAATACTGATATTTAAACTGTATTACAATAATGCTAAAAATGCGGTAAGTCAACTTTACACCAACAGAACATTTTTTGGTAGAACGTCAAATACTCCCATAAATCACAACGATTCTCTTAAACTAGCAGAAGATTTCTAGGAATATTAAAAAAGATTAGAGGAACAATTAAGTAGAAATAAGGAACAAGTAAAATTGAATGAGAATGAATCTTTTAATTCTGCAAAAAATATTTGAAAGGAAGAAAAATTCCAGACTTGAAATCAGGGGATAAAACATTTTATGCAAGAGTTTAATGATAAAAGGGTTTTACATCCAAAATACAGTGCACCATATGAGATTATTAAAAAGCTACGAAATGGTAATTACATAATACAACTAGATAACAAAACTGTTAAAGTTCAGGTAAGCAAATTGTTTTTACAAAAGCCTTCACGAATAGATTCGACAGAAAATGAGGATTAGGAGAAAAACACAATTGTAGATTAGAGACTTGAACTCAAAAAAAAATCTTTAAAGAAATTGTGGTGATGCTAATTGTGTTTACAGACTAGACAATTGAATTATGATGATGTGTAGTATGAATTAATTTTAGTGTAATAGAGCGCTAATTGCACGGTTTTGGTAGAGTTGGCTGGCCCATATACCAGAAGAATTGAGTTGTACTGTACATGGTCTAATTAATTGTACTAGGTAAAAAATTTACAAAAAAAGGTGTTTTAAATCTCCCTGTCATACTGATGAATCAATGTAAAGGCATGGGATTTAGTAGTTGATCTAATCTAAATGTAGCTTGTAACAATGCCATGACATATTTATATCTAAAATGTATATGTGGAATGAAATTTGGTCTAATGGTAAAACTAACAACTGTAATGAAAAAGTGAGTGTAGTCCAAAAATGTAAAGAAAGAGGATAATAAAAACGATGTTTAAGATATGCAACATGGAAGTTGAAAAGTCAATGTCATAAGTTTACGTGATTAATTGATTATTGTATCAAGTGGAAGTTATAAATTGTATGTATCAAAAACAAAATTTTCTTAATTGGAAGGACACCTGTAACAGTGTCCTAGGCAAATGCATGAGTATTTCAGAAAATAATACAAATTTAGGAATGTAAATTAATTGCATCATGAAGTGTTAAAATTGCAGTGCTTGTTCAAAACTATGAAAGATTTATGTGAAACGTATGTAAAGTTTAAACTTAAGGTGAAATTTGTCCAGCAGGAAGTGATTTTATTTGTTCAATGATGGAGCGATTTTTTCTTCGGCCGGAAGGAATGTGAGAACGGATGTTCTCACGCCACCGCACAACTACACGTGCGAATAAATACTCGCTCAACAGGTTTTTCCTCCTCTTTTGCGGACTACGACGCTAGCAGCGATTGCCGGGCTGCGGTCCGTGTATCGCTCGCACAAGAGAATGCAGAACGTCACGTTGCTGAGTAAAAAAGGAAAGGCAAGCTGCAATTACTTAAAGTTTTCAAAAGTTGGTTCCTGTGGCAAATATCAAATCTTTTGAATTGTTTTTCCTGTTGTAGTTTGGATGCATTTTCTCTCGTGAAGAAAGCGATGAATTGGAACCTGCGCATCGACATGCAAATAGCAGAAATGTCATCGATACAATTTCGAAGTAACTGAAAACCATTGAAATAAATAAACGACTCATGGTGAACTGTGTTAGCATCATGACTGTGTGTGTGTGAAAAAATATGTATTTTTAGTGAAGAAATATAGCGATGTCATTAGATTGGTTTTTAGGTCGACGATGTTCCACGAGGTTGTAGAATCTGTAATGGTACGAGAATGTTCACATTAGTGTAATCCAGAGTCTAGTAGAAGTTATCCAGTAGTATTTAAAAAAAGGAAATTGACTGAGAAAATTATGTGTACTCGTAATTCCCGAATACTCATGTCTACTTAGGTGTAAGTGAAGTATTTGAGTATGTCTTTTATTTGCTAAGATTAAAACGCGTAATATACTAGCCATAATTGTAAGCCAGCAAGTATTGGGCACATGTAACATTACTTTTGACACTTCACGTGTATAGCTAATTATCAGTCACCTCAACAACACAAACCTGCTTAACGTATTTGATTAGAAGAATATTGTATCATTACTATTAAAAACCTAATCCTTCAAACATGTAAGCAGAATCCTAAACAAGACTTTATTCTATGCTATTTCAGAGTCCGTCAGCAGACATGCGGATGGGACACTGGTTCAAATTCTAGAGTACATACTCGTGATATGTAGGTATTGCAGCGGTTTTTTCTGTGAATAACTACGAAGGAGCTTTCCTCCAAAACTAGTACAAGAAGGCACATTTTTCATCACGTGAGTTAATACTCGTGTATTTTGACATATTCAGGCAAACAAACTTGTATGTCCAAGCGCCTACTGCTGGAGGAAACTGGCAATAATACGGAAAGTGTTCGAAACACTGAAACATATTTTTCTGATAATAAATAACTCTAATTTAAAAATTGCAATTGGTGTTTATTATCGTGACTGCCTAGTATATGCTGTAAGATTTGTATTAGCAAAGAGCCATTTTATAATGCCTGTACCAAATGCACTTTATCAACTCCGTAGAAGCTTTCGATAACACCATGAAGAAAGAATCTAGAACGTATCATATATTTAACGTTAGAAGGAGAATGTCGATTATAATTTAAAATTGTCGATTATTAGATAAGTACCGATTTTCCTATTAATAATTTAGTTCAAAATGAGAAACAGTTACTTCAAAATTTCGAAATCTTTTCAATAAAGTTTAAAATCTAGCTATCATTCTGCATGATGTTTAAATACTCAAGAATTCAGATATTTTTATTCGTGTTGTGGGGTTTTACTTATTTAATTCCAATGTTCTCTCTTAGAACCACCGAAGACTAACAAGCGAATAATCGCTTAAACTTGTGAACAAATTCGTAAGACTTAAGAAGGGTTAACTAGCCTTTATTTCTCAGAATAAATACAATAAACTCTTAACGCGGAGTATAAACAAAGCCTCCACTTGGGCTTGAACTCAAATATAGTGAATTTAAACTAAAGTAACCTTAACTAAAGCTATTTGAAAGATATAGACGAATTCTAAGTAGCTAACCCCTAAATATTAATTAAATCGACGAAGCCAAGCAAGGACCTAAAGTATGGCCGAACGTAATAGCTAAGAGAGAATGTAACCAAATGGCAAACTCCTGTTAGTCAGGAAAACCAGACTCTCTCTCTGTACAAGTCGGTGAAGCATCAACTTAAATAGTACTCTTACTCATTTGCATTTACTGCGTTTCTGAAATTACCTTCTGGTAGGATATTGTAAGTTGAAATTAGAATAAATAGGAAAGAGGCTTAACTTAAAATAACTGTTAATAAACTTAGGATGAATCTTACAATATATTAGTATCAAGATGTATGTAAATGTAGCCTTTTTCTTTGGTTACGTCTTCGAGACATATTTCAGAGGGTTCTTTCTGAATGAAAGAGCTTTCATAAGTTAGACGGTTTTCTTATTTATTCTCAGGGAAAGCGCAAAGGAATGGTCATACTAAACATGAAAGCTGTATCATATTTGAAAATTTTCTTTGAGGTTTGATCTGAAACTTTAAAACACTTCTTTGTAGGACTAAAGATTACATAAAAAGTATTTTATCCATTTGGAGAAGAACATAATTGCAACAGATTGAATTTGGAATGGCAAAACCCTTCTTAGCTTACGTTTTTTTTTCTGTGTTACAGATGACTAATCTGCCTGAATTTCGACGTTTATTAGAGTTAAATTATGAGCGGTCGCAAAGTGGCCAGAAATATTCTGCAATGTAAATACTTTGAGAGTAAGCTGAATGTCCATCGGTATCTTTTACAACTTTTTTAGCAGCATAAAAGTTAACCCATATTTAGTGAGGTGAAGGTTTAAAATACTCTCTAGGTGAGTAGAAAACACATATTTTACTTACATGAAACATAAGTAATATGATATGCGTATGAAAATAAAGTAGAAATTTTATCACAGTTTGTACACATTCCTTTAAAGTTTTATTAATAATTTTACAAACTGCTGCGAAAGTTGGATAGTGGTTAGCGAAGATGACTGCCACACTGAAGGGCTTGGTTCGAATACCAAGAAGGCGTGTATATTAGTAAATGCATAGAGCCTATGCTGTATGGGGATTTACAGGAGCCCCCTTTTTTATCAAAAATAAATAATTACACGGAGATTTAAAATTGAACGACCTCATCACCTTCATCAACAAACTCAACAGCAAGTTTTACACTAAAGCTATAAATAACGAGGGTGTCCATTAGGCAGACAACTTTAAGTAAGAGTTAAAGAAAATAGACATTAACATAACACCATATGCCACCCATGTTCTCACAAATCCCATCCTCAACAGTTAACTCTCCCCATCTTACATACATCTTATGCTCGTTATATTTTAGATTCCCTTCATATGGTCTTATTATATTATAATTTTATTACCCTGCTCTGTATTCATCTCCAGGCGTTGATGTACACGTCGTAGTGTAACATCTCTTCCAAGTGCGAACGCTTACTTACATATTCAGACGTTAACATCTAATTTGCCTCTCTACACCTCCTTGATTATGGATTACTCCTGGTTTGCCTTTATAAGGCATTTCTCCTGCATTCTTACATTCCTTTGTGGTGTAACGGTCAAGCTCACTCGACGCGTATCGAGATGTCAGTGGTTTCAGTCCCGACGAGAGCATTGCTCATTTTTCATGGCTTCTGCTTCAAAGTAACCTAAAGTCTCTACAGTGATATCCAAACTAAAAAAGGTGATGGATGATGATCCTCCACTACTAGGAACTGGCGATTGGGTCTCATAATCCCCTATCGCCCATTAAAAGGAGGAGTATATAAGGTATTTCCTCCGCCTTCTTAGCATGCCTTCGTGGTGTAGTCGCCAACACAATCGGCGCGTATTCGAAAGATCCGTGGTTCGAGGCCCGGCGAGGGCATTGCTCAATTTTCATCTCTCCAGCTTTCAAAAAATACCTAATATCTCTACATCGTTTCAAGTATGTGCGACTAATATCGGCACTTAATACTACTGCAATCTTAGGTTCCTGAGACTATATTCTTTATTTTACAAAGCTCATTCATTGTTCTTACCAACTAAACATTTCCCTGAGGTTAGGTGCTTGTGGCAACCCTACCCGAGTATTATCTGAGGTGCCGAAAAAGCCAGAAATATTTTTAACTAATGCCGGCAAAGACAAAAGTATCAAAGTATGAAATATTCGCTGTTTCGGAAGTAAAACAAATAGGACTTCGTTCTTTTCAAAGCATACTTATACAGAATAGATGCAATTTATTTGTTTGATCTGTATCCGTTTTTGAATCTGAAAAAAATTTTTGACTGCTTACCGTAAAGCAGTGTCAAAATGAGTGAAACTGTAGATTAAATGAAGACAAAACATGCCCTGGTCCTCATCGGAAATAAGTCGCTTACAAGTAAAGGCCTAAACGAAATATGTTTAGCAAAAAACAGAATTTCAATGAAAAGAATAATTCAATTATTTATTTTATTTCAATTTCGCTCTCTCCACTTACTGTAAGTTGTGACTTTTTCTCGAAAGGAAAAATACAATTAAATTACTTGCATTTTAAAAACAATGTTTTGTCACTTAATTTCATTTTGCCAAACGCTAAAAGCATTTGTCTCCATATGCATATTTGTTAGCATTTGTGTTTATATCTCATTCTTTCTAGAAATCTTTCAAAGCGTGCCTTTAAGTATGTTTTAATCAGCACGATGTTTGGGAAGCGAAAAGCAAAATGTCAGACAGCGGAATCCTCTAAAGGATTTAACCCCTCTTCTTGTGGCTTGAGGTAATACCATTTTGTTTAGACGGTAACACGCGATGGCATAAATTATCGCTAGCGTTCTGTTCTGCCTGTAAAAGTCGTTCATGCAACTAATTTTTCTGACAGTTCTGTGAGTATGTATGTGCATCATACAAATAGATAAAAATTTCTTTTGAATTTCAACTGTGAATAGTGAATTAAAAATGAATATTTTTCGCGCGTTGCCATGGAAATGTTTTAAGCTTACTTTATTTTCAGGATAAAGCTGATGACGTTTTTACGAACTGCATAATACTTCTGGGTTTTTCTTGCATGACCTGAGCATAAGCTGACAATATATATAAATAGAAAGCTGTTTAAAAGCTTTCTATTTGTGTACCATTTTCATGAAGTAACCTATACTTCCCTAGCAGTTTTGAAAATGACCTTAATATCCAGACTATTTGACTACTTTTAATTAATTTTTAATTTTCTTTAACTTTTCAGGAACCTGTTTTCTATAGGACCCAACTGCTAGATTCATTCGAAATTTAAAAGTTTCGTAATTACTTTAGAAATGAAATATTAAACTCTCCTTCGTAAGTTTTTTCATGACAAATAACCCTCTGAGCGTTATGTCCGGCTTTATCCGGTCATCAGAAGTTTGGCTACTTGGCTATATTAGCTCGAAATGTAAGCTATTTTGCTTTCTGACTTTCTTAATAATGTAAATATTATCTTAATGAATGTGAGTTAATTAAGTAATTATATACACTCAATTAATAAATGCGGTTTAAAGACCGGTCTTCATGACGGATCTAAAATCCGGCGCCGCTTAAAAATTTTAAAATATAGGGAATAAACAGATGTTTGTTCGCACTTAAAGGGAACGATTAGTGCGAACCTGGATTACCTTCAATATGATATAATTGTTTCTTAGCTATCGCTTGAAGTTTCCATGAAAGAAAAAATTTCCTTAGCACTGTCATGTTAAATTTATTCCACTTCTCTTAAGGTCGTTTTCCAAAGTTGGTACAATATTCTTCGATGCTGTATTCCTGAAGCTCATTTTAACAAACCGAAAGCACAAAAGTTCTCAAGAGAAGGATTAGGTGATTTTATATGTATTAGAATAAAAGGGATGCATTTTATTCCTTCTCATATTCTTTCTTTGCTAAATAAGAGACAGTTGATTTAAACATATAACTAGAGGCATTTAAACGTGTAACTAGAGGCTCAAATTTATTAGTATTCTATCCAATTGAGGCTGTAATTTCTTCTTGAAACATTGGTTTTAAAATTTTCTGCTGGTAGTACAATGAATTAATTTTAGCTGTACTTGAGGCATTTTTGAATTTTAAGTTTCCATTGTAACAAAATCCTGCAACTGTCATGACTCCGGTCGAGCACATTTCTGTTAGATTGATAAAGCCCTTCTGTGTAGCCATTTTGTCTCATCCATTTTCTACTGCTCTTTGTTTAATACATTCATTTAAATATATCCAGCCCAGGTAGTGGGCGTACAGGAACGTTCGCTCCAGCCAAGCTGACTCTCATAGGAATTCCGTAAAGAATCAACATATCAATTATAGGTTAGGTTAGGTTAGGTATAAGTGTAGGGGCCACCTATTATTTACCCTGGGTAAGTAGGTATAGGCCCCTTACGCTAGCTATCCAGATTAGTAAAGCCTTCCTGGGACCCACGGTGCCGTTTTGGTGTAGAGGTGCTTCTGTTGTCTAGAGCAACATCACAAGCTCTGCCACTGCTGGCGGCGTCATGGACCAATGTCTACTTTGGCTGCTATTGCATGTTCATCATACCTAGACGTTCATTGTTTGTAGATTCAATCTATGTGCTTAATTTGGTTGTTCATGAGCACATTGAAGTTTTGGAATAGTTTAATTACTCATATAAGTTCGTTGACTAGCTGCTGTGTTTAAGTGCTTCTTACCATTTATATGACGATTTGAACTATTTTGAAATGTTTTCATTATTTGCTGTTTCAGCTAAGGATTCGATTAATCATTGGAGGTTATTCTTTAATGAATGAGTTGGAGGATCACTCTGTGTTGCACAGTTCTAGACCCTTTGATGCCAGAGTGTCCATTATTTGGGATATGCGCTTCCTCATAAGGTTATTATTGAGTGCGCATCTGAGATACGTATTCACGTCTTGGTCTAGTCTTGGTCTTGTTAGGTGCAGATTTGCTGTTATGGTGCATGTGAATAGGTAATGTTCTGGATCTCCCCTCTGCCCACATACACAAAGATCTGAAAGGGAGAGATTCCTCTTGTAGAAGTATGTGGGGAAAGGGCCGTGGCCTGAGATCAGCCATGTTATTTGTCTACTTATGACGTTTGGAGTAGAGCATATTTTTGGATACAGGTCGTATGTGCGCCTGCCCTGTTCAGCGAAGTCCCACCAGTTCTGCCATGCTTTTTCAAAAGCAATTTTGAGTTGCATCTTGAGGTGGGAGTCTGGCCATGGAATGGATAGTTTCGTTGCATTGAGGCCCCTAGCTGCTTCTTTTGCTAGGGCATCCACTTCCTCGTTGCCCTTGTTGCCGACATGAGCTTTAATCCATGATATTATGAAATGCTGGTTGGTTGTGTTAGAGGCAGTACTGAGGATTTCCTGGATTATTGGGGATCTATTCTTTGGGGAGGCTATTGCGTGCATGACGGATAAGCTATCTGTAAATAGATGGCAAGTTTTAAAGGAATGGCGTATACTGTATTTGATGGCTTCTAATATTGCGATTGCTTCTGTTTGGAAGACACTGTTTTCTACGTTTAGTTGAAATTTCTGCTCTTCTGTCAAATGATTACCTAAATATACTTTTAGCGCACAACCTTTTCCGCAGTCCTGGCCAGAACCATCTGCGTAGATTTGAGGGAATTTGTTCATGAATGGCTCTTTGTTGATGCAGAGAGTTATATTATTCTTCACTGCAGGATGTCGCTCATACGGGTGTGAGGCAGTGGAGTAGCATTCTGCTTTGAATTCTGTTCCATTGTGGGTGCAATTCTTTCTTAGGTGCAATACAGTTGATTTTATATACTCTTTTTCTGCTGCTATGAAGAGAGGGGAAATTTTAGCAATCTGACACAATGCGGCATTCGATGTTGTCCTATATCCTCTGGTGTAGTTGAGGAGAAAAGGCCTTTGAATTGTTTGCAGTTTTTTCAGTTTACGGGAGGACATTGGGTTTGCCCAAATTGCTGCTCCATAGAGAGCTATTTTTTCGATAACAGAGAAATAAATCACCTTTTGTATTTTTGTGTTAATGCCCCAGCCAATTCCTTGCATTCTTCGTAAGTTTGTTGCTATTTTAGATATTTTGTTTTTTACATAATCTAGATGGTCCGCAAAGTTCAGTTTGTTATCTATGATAATGCCTAGATATTTAACAGATTTGGAAATTTTAATCTTTTTATTTTCGATATGAAATTTTGGGAGTCTGGAGATTTTCTGTGATGGCTTGTTGAAGATTGCTGCTTGTGACTTTTCGTGAGATATGATTAGTTTTTGCTGCTTGCATAATTCATTAAAAATATTTAGTGTGCTATTTACATTATTCTCGAGCACGTCTCGTGTTTTACCATTAACTACAAAGGCCGCATCGTCAGCGAAGGCGATGCATGTTGTGTGTGACGGCCATTTGTGTTGGATAATTTTATCGAAAGCCAGATTCCAGAAGTCCACGCTGAGGCAGGAGCCTTGCGGACAGCCTCTTTCTTGATTCTTTTCGATTAGTCTGTTATTAGACAAAATAATACTTTTTCTATCTGTAAAGTAGCTTTGAATGGTTTGGTAGATATTTTTCGGGCATTTTATTTCTCTGAGTGTGCCTAAGACCTCAGGCCACCACAGAGAATCAAATGCTTTTTTAAGATCTAGGCAGAGAAACGCTGAGTGCAAGTTTTGAGATTTATTGCTGGATATTTGCTCTATTACCGTACTTATAGCATGAATGGTACTTCTGTTCGGGGTGAACCCAAATTGGAATTGACTTCCACAGTTTTCTTTTTTAATGTGATGCCTTAAGCGATTTGCCAGGGCTCTCTCGAAGACTTTGCCTAGAGAAGGTAGTAAATTGATAGGCCTGTAAGAGCTTGAGTTTTGTGCATCATGTCCTTTCTTTTTGAAGAGAATAATTTGCCCTGTTTTGAAGCTGGAGGGAAATAACTTGACCTGCAGACATTTATTAAAGATTTTCAGAAGTAGGGTTGGAAATTGCTTGTGAAGAATTTGAATCAGGGAATTATCGATTCCATCCGGACCTGGCGCTTTTTTCTTTGGTAGATGTTTGACTATTCTAGAGATTTCAAAGTTGGTGAATGGGGGATCATCGTCAGTGTTAGGAGGCTGTAAGTTGTTTCTTCTCTCCTTGTGGATATCTGAGTCCTTCTGGGGGTCATCGCTGAGGAATACATTATTCATGATACTTTTAATGCTTTCTGTTGTGGCATCTTCTGTGCTTGTGGTATTGTTTATTGACTGCGGAAGTGTAATTTGACAGGGACGAAAAACTTTATTTGAGCAAATCTTGTATATAGGCCCATAAGGATCTTTGCTGTCTGTCACGAACTTTCTCCAGCATTTTAATTTCGCTTCCCGGATTTCTCTTTTGTAAATTGCTCTTTGTTTCGCGAAAAGTAGATATGCATTTGTTCTTTCTACTTCAGACCGTGCGTATCAATTGTAATATCTCGAAACAGTTAAATCGGGATACATATATACATATATCTATTTAACTAAGAGCTATAACCCTTTTATAACGAAAATGATGGCGCTTTTCATTTTGTCTCGTGTTACGGAATAAGCGCGACACGTGGCTTCATCTGGCAACCACACTTTCTCTAGCTGAGGAGGGCTGTAGTGGTGTAGCGTCAGCCGTCTTCTGGCTATGCATGTAGGAGGTGTTTACACAGGAAATGAACATGCCCTTTTACTCCATCTACATCCCCAGCATAAAAGGGGCGAAAGCATCCGACGATAGAGGTGGTTATCATGATATGCAATTATGTTTATAATGACCTCATTTATATTGACAGGCCTATGGCCCAACTTAATGTATGGATTATGTAATTTATTATAATGTTTATTTCCTGTTGTATATCCTGTGCTATATTGCCCTCCTCTTCTATTGATATTTCATCTGATAACACGTTCTCTATTTTTAGTTATGTATATTATGTATGTATTTATATGAAGTACTCGAATGGCTAGTACTTCCTTTACCTTTAAAAGAAATGTAAATGCGATTATAATAACGCAAAAACTATATGCATTAAATATAAAGCAAATAAAATTTTGCTTTACAGTATATTTTTGGTTTCATTTGATGTTTCATAACTTGATTAACTGGATTTGAAGGAAATGACATGTAAGTTAGACTGAATCAATTCAAAAATGGTTGCTTAGATAAAAGTGATCCAGGTGAAGTTTTAATCTAAAATTCGATTACATGTACAAATCACTTAGATTATAAAAACTAAAAATTCAGAATGCGAAGTCCGAAATTCTTTCCTCCGTACTACAGGTATTAATATGTTTTTCATAATGGATGAATCTATAATCCAATCTTTCCATAGTTTATTTTATATCTTACTGAGTATCTTATCAACTTAATTGTTCGAGCTGAAGTGAAATGGCAACACTTATATAAATAAATGTTTAAGTTTCCTAAACTGATTCAAATATTTTACATGAAAATAAACAGCGAAATGAAAATAAACAGCGGTGGTGACCTGCATGTATTCCATGGAGGTATTTTGACCTATGAGAGATATCGAGACGAGATCCTTGATCAATATATCTTTCCATATGCGGCTGCTGTTGGTCCTGAATGCCTTCTAACGGACGCCAATGCGCGACTGCACAGAGCTCAGGTTCTTGAAAAATATCTTGAGAGTGACGGTATAGAGCGAATGGAATGGCGAACTCAATTCCCAGACCTAAATCCGATAGAGCATCTTTGGGACTACCTTGGGAGACAGGTCGCTGCTTTAAGTCCTCCTGAAAGGTCGTTAGATGAGCTTGAAATGGAATACTCAGTATCTGGTCGTTGCTTCCCATTTCACTGACCGACAACTTAATTAATAGCATGAAACCTCGCTGCCGCCAATGTATTGCAGCTAAGGCGGGAGAAATACCTTATATACTCCCTGTTTTAAAGAGCGACTGGGGATTAGGGATCCAATCGCTAAATCTTTCTAGTGGAGAATTCCCATCCACCACTCTTTTTAGTTCGGGAGCCACTGTAGAGATATTATGTTATTTCAGAAGCGAGAGTGAGGAAAAATGAGCAACGCTTTCGCCGGGACTCGAACCACGGACCGTTAGGTATACGCGCCTAGCGTGCTGACTACTACTCCACGAAGGCATGCAATGAATGCGGGAGAAAAACCTTATAATACTTTTTCGACATATGACGAAGAATACTTTTACTGCTGTACGGAAAAGGATCAGGAAAGTGATGTATCCTCACATGACATTACCACATATCTAATGTGGAATATACAAATTTTCCAACAGCCATAAGTGACAGAAAGCAACTGATGTTTCCGCACAGCCTATCCAAAGCAACTAATTAGCCTATCGTCACTCACGTGATTTTTTTAATAATGCCAATTACCATTCTAATGGTTGGTCTAGGTGATGCTCGTACGGTTTTAGTTTTCCCGATGTTCTTTTGAAGAAAACGGTATTATATATGCCATGCATTCCTGGGCACTTGATGTACAAAACTTTTGATCTCTCATCAAATAAAAATTTAAATTTACGCAATTGAAATTTTCTCATTAATTGCTAAACGTAATAACAAGTATCGAACTATTGAGCACAATTTTATAAAATCAATTTCATGGGAGAAAAGGAAATATTGTTTTTTAAAATTTTAAATGTGAACTATAGGGCGATATTTAATTCATTTTAAGTAAAACTAATAAATTTTATCTAATAAGCATATACTTATAAAACGCAAACTCATCATTAAGATGCATCTACGAGCACGAACCAATAGAAGAGCAAATAATATTTCTTAAAAACGTTCCACGGATTTCCAAATAAATTTGAAAGAATTGAAAGGAATTGAGACAGAATAAGTAAAAATCTATAACCAAAGATTCATAGTTCAAAACGCCTAAAGGTTTTAATACTGGAAACCAGTGAAACATGAATAAATCTGAGACTTCAAAGAATGTTTCAAAATACTTTGTCTTGTTGTTTTTAAGCTGTCCCTTAGAACAAAAATTGAGGAAAAGGATATTATGCTTTCATAGTTTAAATTTATGTTTCCTTGAGAAGCGCCTAAGAAACTTTTCAAATCTTAAATTCAACTTTGAATTCAAAAACGAAAGCATTCTTAGAATGAGAAAAATAGAAGTAACGTTTCTACTGCCTCAGAGAAAAAACAAAGTGTATGTATTGGAAATTTGTGGAGAAAAGAATTTCTAGAATAGGTTGATGGTTTTGGACCTTTGTGCTTTTTTTAAAATTGTTTCGGCGTGTTTTCCTGAAAAGATTCTCGGAAAGAAAACTTTTAAATAAAATCAACGCGATATTTTTCTCTTTTTCCTTTCTTTTTCTTCTTTTCTTCCGTGTTTTTATATAGTTTTTAAATGAGACCGGCAGTTCAAAGAATTTGTGAAGTTTTTATACGTTTGTGAAATAAATATCGGGTACTTTTACTCTTCAAAATATTTCGAGTGGATACAAATTGCCAGATACTACGGAAAGTAGCCACACTCTTTTGCGCTCACAATATTAGTCAATAAAACACATAACATACAAAACGGTTATGTTATGTAATATACGTTACCAAAAGACAGTTTTAAATTAAGCATCATATTCGCTGTTAGAACGTATATAAAAGTAACTTATCTAATCAGGAATCTGATTTCTAAATAAAATAGTACTTGACAATAAGCAAAGAAAAATTAGATTTTTTCTCTTGCAGACCCCAGGAAAATCGCAGGCCCAAGAAAACATTGTATAAAACTCGGTTATTGAGTGGTTTAATTTCTTTAAAACAAAGACAGTTTCCTGTTGCTGCTAGTTTGAATTAAGTTGCAGTAAACCCAGAGACAATTTTTTTGTTTAAATTTATGGAAATAAAATCTCATACGTTTCCTAGCACTACAACCTTTCATAACTAATTTAAATAGCGAAATTCTTCTGTTATATCATCTGAACAATTCCAATTATGAAAAAGTAACCGAGGGCTTCGAAACCAGATTTATTTTTACTCAAATTGTGATAACAGTAGATTTCTCACAAAATGACATTTTGTGATTTAAACAGCTGCTAATTCTAGATGCATAGTTAGACCTATACACATAAATACGGAGTCATTTATAACGTATAGCCGTCATCTGGAGGCCCTATGCATGACACGATGATACTGCTGCTTATCTTTGCATCATATGTCACAACAGAATCGCAGCGTGTCTATTCTAAGTTATGTTCAGTAAGTGCCACCCAGATCGAACAGTGGTTAGTTTAGTCTTCTGCGATACAGAAAAACCCGGATTCGAATCCCGGAGAAGGCATGGATGTGTAAATGAATAGCGTCTTTGCGGCATGGAGGCTTTCTAAATATGTGGGGAGCTGAAAGCACTCTCCAGAGGTTGTGGTAGGGAAAAAGTGGTGGGAGACACACGGACCCGTCCATTCTCCATCAAAATTTGGGGATGAAACTCAGCGAAGTCGTACTGTCACCTGTATGGTGCTCAAGGTTTATGCCAACGACAGGTGCTATCTTGCTCTTGTTGTCAGGATGAATTTCGTGGCTTTGTTCTGACGTTAGTGTCTGCCAAGTTAGGTAAGTCACAAAACAACAGCAAGTATTATGATTCCAATTAGTATTGTGATTCTTCTACGACATGTTCGAATTTTATGCATGGTAGGCATTGCGCCTGGAATTTGTATATGCAGTTTCACGAGGAATATTGCAATATATGTGGCTACACAATAATATACCATTGCTCTCTCTTTGCTATCTAATATCCTACTTTATTCCTTGGTTCGAACTGTATTCAGTTTAAGATTTAAAATGGTAAATTTTTTTTGCTGAAATTTTGTTATGTTTCATTTCATAGAATGATAACACCCAATGTTAGTTACGTCTCAAATAATGTTATTCCTTGGCAACTGTTAGCAATATATAACAGTTAATATCAAGCAGTTAAGCAATATATCACACAAAAATCATTTCCTTGGCAGGAAACATCCTCTTAGAACATGGTGTCAAATTAAACATAAGAGAAATTGGAGCATTTTCTGTCTTACGACACCGGGTTTTTATCCTGAGGAACGAAATGACTGTGTAAGACGTTTCGCGGATTTTCCCATATGCAACATGAAACCCATCGATTTTCTCTAGGAAAATTTCCACGAAGTCCTGTGAAATACCATGTAATAAAAGAAGTTTCTACTAGGTGTAGTTATTGGCATGGATCAAATATTTTGGTGATGGGCAAATTCGCATTTAATCTGAGGAGACATTATTTAGCTCTTATAGCCGGGTACATACTCTTGTTCACTGACTGCTATTGTTAACTTAATTATTGTTCCTGAGGATAAATTATATCGCGGCCTTTTAGCAGGTACATTTCTAGTTTACTGGATAATATTATTATATTCATTATTCCAAATGTTAGAATACTAAATGATTTATTAATTGATTGAGGCAAAGTACGTGAGGACTGAATTCATCCATGAAGCGTGCCCACCAGCGGCTGAGCGGTAAAATCACTGAATCCTGGTAGTTTGCCATGGGTTCGATTTAGGCGACTGGCTGCATTGGCTTTTCCATGTGTAACGTGTATATGAGCCAATTTTCTTTAGAAAGTCTTCCACGGAAGTGTCTCTCCCCTTAGTCAGCTAGCCCTATTATGTTTTGCCACAAGAAACTAAACCGAAACCATTCATGAAGCATTCTCTAAGTTGGCCGGTAGATTTTGATTGAGAAGTTAGGTTTATGTGATTGCAGCAAAACTTCGAGGCCAAACTGCATTAAAATATATTTACAGATGACCCCTCTTGGTACGTACAAGAAGCCTAAACTTGGGTTTTAACTTACAATAGAAAATATAAAACTGATACTAGATAAATTTAATTAGACGACATTACACAGAATCAAACTCACAAAGCTGGCACTTAATCAAGAATTACTGGCGTATGCTAACAGGCACGTATTAAGTACTGTCATAGAATAGCTAGCTTATAATACTAATAGCAACAACTTGACCGAAAGTCAGAACACGTTTTCCTACTGAAATCATCCAGACTTCAGCTGAAATACTAAATTTAACCTTAAAGCGTAATGCTGAAAACTCATTCTGGTGGGGGGCTTGTTCAAAAATAATAATAATTATTAGCAAAATAAAATAAGGCTTCTATAACTGCTACTAATAAGTTTCCAAACATTCAGAATCAAACATAATTTTAAAAATTACTTGCAATTAACCTTAATTAGTTTATGATTTAGTAGTGTAAGATCTTAAGTAATTTTTTTAATTCCATTATCTGCATTAGAGCGGAGTTCTCAGACCTAAGATTATACAGTGTTGCTGGTATATGCTTGGTGCACAGTGAGTTCTACCGGCTTGCCATTACCAATTAGTTGCTCTTGCCGCAGGGTATTTTCAGAATGCAGTTCATGTGTTAAAATCTGTGACACGCATAATGAAATGATGTCGTTAAATTCGCACTGGATGCAAATTGTGCATTGGTAAGGAACAGAGATACGGCGAGAGAACCATTCAGGTTTTGCAATGACAATTATTCATTTGTCTTGTAAATCGCTTTCTGGCAGTTCGCGGACAGTTTAAGAACGGCAGCCTAAACACATCTAATTAACTGCAAGGCTAGTTCTTTGCATGCCATGAAAGGTTTCGGTAGTCTGTTGTGTTCGCTGTTGTGAGGCAATAAAAATACCACTGAGTTCTCTATGCAGTGTTCCACAGGTCTTTTGATATTAACTGCAAAAGCTACAGTTTTAATGTATTTAGTGGTTGGTATTAGGAAGCAATAAAACAATACTTATTTTGGCAGAGCGCTTTATTTAATAGCCGCTAGCCTTGCAACAGTAAAATGGCGGGAAGTGGTGGCCATTTCATTATGGAATCAACCAATAGGTGGCCACCATTGCCCTCGCAATCTCAGTAACAAACAATGGATGACCCAATTTACTCAAATGTCTTAATTTTTTTAAATATCAGTATAATTAAAATAGCTTTTGTAGCTAAACAAAGAGGATATAAATGCTTTGAAACCTAGTGATTCTGGTAACATAAATTTCTTGAATTTTATTGCATTGCCATGAGTGAATTGCGACAGCTTTCTTTTCACTACGCTTGATAAGTATAACGTACACACAAAACTATCGTTAGTGTTCAAGACTGTGTTGACTGTTTTTGTGACATGATGCTGGTTGTCATAAAATGCACACATACTGCACAAACTCTTCTACTTCCAAAACTTTCTTTTCTATCCAGTAAACATAAATTTACTCACTACTGACTGAACATGTTATACATGTAATACGTTTATTACATCCATGTACTAAAAATAATGAATTAGATAGAGTTTTACTCTATGGGAATGTTTGAAAAGGATGCATACCGCGGAATTTACAATTTTCAACTGTTAACATTCATTACTTTTAAACAATTGTAACTAAGCATCACCTCCAATTACTAATTAAAATTGCATTTATTAGTGAGGTTTTCCCAGCTTCTGAAATATAGGTAAATGCCTATCTGAATGCAATAAATCTTGCTTACGTGTATTATATTTAAAAGATCTTAAATATATGTGATTTTTACAAATATATGTGCGGAATTCAGACGTCATAAAAATCGATAGCTTCTCTATCAGTTTGTCCAGACTGCAGTATTTTCTGGCGCATCTAGGTAATCAATTTATGGTGAAGGAACTGAGTATTAATAAAATAAAAGCTAGAAGTTTCTGAAAATCCTACTGCTTCTTGAAGAATTTAACCCTCTTAAGTTTATTTTTTTGCAAGTTACTTTCAAAGAGCGATAATAATTTAGCATATCTACACCTAGAAGATGTAATGAGAAATAATGTTTTAATATATTAAATTATTAATAAGCAAGCTTGAAAAAAATCAGTAAATATTCTTGTATATCATATGATTCTATGAGTAAATACAATCAAAATTGATTAGTTTCAAATCATTCCATCAGAATTACAGAAATCACGTTCATAATTTTATAAGCGTGACATTGTTAAACAGTTTATAAGGTATTTTTCCCACCTTCTTCGCATGCCTTCGTGGTGTAGTGTTCAGCACGCTCTGCGCGTATTCGAGAGGTATGTGGCTCTAGTCCCGGCGAGGATATTGCTCATTTTTTATCTCTCCTGCTTTAAAAAAATCCTAATGTCTCTACACTGGCGCGTGAAATGAAAAAAATGGTGGATTATGAATTTCCTCCACTAGGATTTGGCATTGGGTCTCCTGATCCCCAGTCGTCCTTTAAAAGGGGGGTATGTAAGATACCTTTCCCGCCTTCTTAGCATCCCTTCGTGGTGCAGTAGTCAGCACGCACGGCGCGTATTAGAGAGGTCCGTGGTTCGAATACCGGCGAGGGCATTGCGCATTTTTCATCTCTCCTGCTTCAAAAAATACTAACGTCTCTACAAGTTAAATTTAAATACATTTCTTGAGGCCCAAACGTTGTAGCGGTTAGTGACATTGACTGCCGGCCCGGGTCGAATTCCGGAGATGGCATAGTTATAACTATCCATCCTTTCATATCAGGCAATGGTAGCCACTTATTAGGTGCTTCCATAACGAAATGGCTATCACTCCTGGTCACTGTTAGTGCCCCAAGTGTAATGGCTATCATTTGAAGCGTCTGCCCATTAAAAAAAATTCATTTGTTTCACTTCAACGATGCACAGCAATGCGATAGTTTTCTGTGGAGTGATAGTCTTCAAAGTTTTTATTCTTTTATCTTTACTAATGCAGTGTTCGGTGCTAATTATTAAACCTTGAATTTTTTCTAGCATATAAAGTATTAATTTCAAATCACGTGTTTTCCACAACCAGATTTTGGTAAAATATTCCTCAGACGCAAACGTATTTAAATAGTATTTTCATGAACTGCCAGCTCGTTATCAGCTTACTTTATTCTATTGTTATCCTTTCGTCTCTTACGTGACTGATGCTGTTAGCCGCTGATGACACTGCTATCCCATAGTACAGCCATTTTTCATGGGCTCGATCAGTGGCGAATGATCAAGACTGCTGAACATTTGGAGTTAAACTCGAGTTCTATCCTAAGCCAAAGGGCTGGTTACATACTTACTTTTTCTTGGTTTTTCCGATGTGCAAAGTGGATACGAGTTTATTATTAGCAGAAGTACGTAACATATTACCAATTTGCAAAGCTCTTGGTAATATAGAATCTACAGCCTTCGTTCTCAACGGAGGTAGTGGAAGTATGGTGAGGGGCGATGACCTTGTTTAGGGTGGCAGGGGGGTGGAGAGGATGTTTTGGGCGTTAGGGGGCAATGAGCATGTTTTGACATTCGAATTTAGTTTAAAAACTCTCCAAAAATTTATTAAATCGAATATTCTATTTACGCTATTTGTACCAGCAGTAAAAGGAACTTAAGCGAAGACTCTCCTCATGCAATTTTAAGAATGGTGAGGCGAATATGCAAAACATTCATCCTGACAAACAAAATAAAGATCTGTCGTTTTTACTGAACTTCAGAGCCAAGTTTCTCAAGGCACATTTATCTCAGGATTGCTAACAACCTGTTAAAAAAGGCGACGATGGTTTGATAGCATCTTATAATATACCAAAAGTAATTGTTAAATTGGGAAAAGCTCATACCACGGGCGAAGAGTTGTTACAAAAAATGAGAAGTCAACTGCAAATCGTGGGAACAGGTGACTTGCGCCTTCATCTCTCTAAAAATATTGAACTAAACGTTCGAAAAGATGCTCTAAACCATTAAACACAGACATTTCACCGATCATACTTGATATTTCCTTGATATTACTCTTTTAGCTTTTTCTTTGCTGTTCTTTTTTAAATATTGAAATAAGAATAAAGAATTTCTAAACATAAAACACCGCTTAAGCAATTTTTGCTAGCATTAATAATTTCAGTTTTAACAAAAGGAACGTAATTACCTTCCAGGCAAACCTAACGTGTTAAATAAAACAAACGTGACGTGTAAGTCGTAGAGTCATTAGGTTATTTGGAAGCAGGACATGTGAAAAATGAGCAAAGTCTTCGCCGGGACTCGAACGACGGACCTCTGGAATAGCGCCCAGCGTGCTGACGACTACACCACGAAGGCATGCGGAGAAAGGGAAGAAATACCTTATACACTCCCCCTTTTAAAAGGCGACTGCGATTTGGGAGTCCCAATCGCCAAATCCCGGTGGTGAAGGATCATCATCCACCATCCTTTTAGTTCGGGCGCCAGTGTAGAGTCATTAAGTTATTTGGAAGCAGGAGATGTGAAAAATGAGCAACGCCTTCGTCGGGACTCGAACTACGAACCTCTGGTATACTCGCCTAGTGTGCTGACCACTACATCACGAAGGCATGTGAAGAAGGCGAGAGAAATACCTTATACATCTACTGTAAGAAATTACTTAGAATTTTTGCCTCTAATAATTAAGGAACCTCCTTTCCCATACATGCCTAAATTACAGGTTTTTCATAAAGGGGGACGTTGAAAAATTTTTCTCTCCTTAGGGGGGCGGCGGCTTCAAAAAGGGTGAGAATCACTGATCTGCAGCAGCATTTTTTTAACTGCATAACTCTCCGTACGCATTACAACTATGAGCACATTTTACAAGACAATGACTGTGTCTCCCAGCAAAGAGCAGTAACTTTGGAGTGCTCAAGATATGTTGGACATCAACATTTTCCCCTTAGTTTAAACAATCACCACCATGCATTTTTTTTCCATGTTCTGATCCTTCTTTCAATATTCCTCAGTTTACGTAGTTAATTCCCGGAGGACACATTACTAAGGTCTAGCTTTTTTTTAGTTCCATCGACAGGATCCAACAGGCTCTGAAGATCACACCTAACCCAGAGAGACAGCTGTTCTATCGATGGCAAAAAGAAAGAAAGAAATACGGGTCACTTTCCTGTAGAAAATCTTCAACGAAGGATAGCTTTGTACATTTCTGCTAATCGTTCGTGGTTTGTCAGTAAGTGAAATTTATTAATGCTTTACTGACAATTGAGCAAGATATTTTATTTTTTCGATGCACAGATGCCGTTTTGGGGTATCTCTCATAATATAGCATCTTTTGTGCTCTATATTAAATATTCGTCGATTTAAATAGACAAAAGGTTCTACTTATATCCCTTGATTTAAGCATATAAACGTTTCTGCTCTCAGAATTGGTTTTACATCTGATTTACCCTTCAATGAAGCTCTATGTTAAATGATATGTGTTTAATACTAAATTATCTCTGGTTAATTGCCATAAAACGCGTATGTGCTTATATGAAACCAACTTCCTATTCAAAATGCGATTTCTTATGAAAAGCAGAAAGCAAAATCCTGACATACATATTTGAGTAATTCAAGTAGTGTGTTCAAGTAATATTCAAGTCATTCAAGCAATGTATTCAAGTAGACAGTGCGCTTTACTAGCTGAAGCAAGTAACTTTACTCAAACGTTCTTTGCATTTTCCTTCTTTGTCTATTTTGTGTTTGAAAATAATTAATAGGTTGAAAGTTCCTGGTTTTCTTATCCAAAAGACATACATCTGCTTTAGGTATGAGAATATTTATTCTAGATTTTAATACAGGAAAGGTACGAAGAATACTTAGGAGTTAATAGCTCAATATTAAAAAAAAGTAATCGCTGAGAATGAAAAGGTTTTTGGCTTTTTGTAAAATTAATTAAGAAATATGCAACAATATTTTCGATTATAAACATGTTCCTATCAACAGAGATATCTGTTTCACTTATTTTGGAGTAATAAACAATTACTATAGTTTTTATTTAAAAGAATAAAATTTTGAAACTCTGTCGGAATCTTGCTCTTTCCCGAGAAGTAACATGGAAAGAATTTTGTAAATTTTAAACCCAGATAAGAATAGCATTCTTTAAGTATTGCAGATTTATTTTAATTGTGTTTATCCGCATAATTTTAGAAATTAGTTAAATGTTAAAGCAAAATTTACCCCACACGCATAACAAATGATTTAAATCATGCTATCTGAACACCTTTAGACTTTTAAAGATTGAAGATTTAAAAACTATTAAATGCTTTTTAAAGATTGAAAATTTTAATTTTAAACCCAGATAACAATAGCATTCTTTACGTGTTGCATGCTTATTTCAATCGCGTATACGGCATAATTTTAGAAATTACTAAAGAAAGAAGATATATAAAAATACTCGGATTTTAGAAATTACTAAAGAACGAAGACACCTAAAGATACCCGGATTTTAGAAATTACTAAAGAACGAAGATACCTAAAGATACGCGGCGCACGAGCATGCGGCAATACCCCGGGGCATATTCTGTCCTTTACCTGCAACCCCGTTTCCTGGAAATGGGCAAAACCTTTTGTAGCTGAATTTCAAGGTCACATTCTGGAGTCTAGGAAGTCCATGGAGTGATTCTTTGAATACTTTTCTAGGAAAGTTGGGGTATGTGACACCCGCGCGCCTTCTCACGTCTTTCAAATTTCATCTTCACTTTCTTAGTTAGTCACCATGGCGCGGTATGTAAGTCATGATAAAGAAATGGAAAGGTTGAGAAATATGTTAGAAACAATTTCAACAAATGATGAATCGTTTAGCGACAAGGTGGAAGAATTAGTAGATAAAGAATACAACAGCAATCGTAATTCATCAGCAGACAGTGATACAGACATTGAAGTATAAGAAAATGAATCAAATTACGAAAATTATGTTGGTAAAAATGACCTGATGTGGAAGAAAACAAATTCCAAACGAATGTTAGGATTAGTGCTAAAAGCATTATCTTCAAGATTCCGGAAAATACAAGTTATTCAAAAGCTGCATCAATACCGTTGGATTCCTGCTCATCGACAAACATGACAGAAATGATAGCTCATGCACAAATATTTACATTGATTGTATTCAGAAGCGGTTTGTACTCGAGCGCAGTGCAAAGAAAACGGATGAATGTGAAATCAAAGCACTTTTGGGACTTTTGTATGTATGTGGTGTTCACAAATTCTCTCACGTCAATGTAAAAGATTTGTGGGCAACAGATGCAACTGGAATGGATATTTTCCACAAAACAATGTCCTGCAAGCGATTTCTTTTCCTACTAAGATGCCTTCGGTTTGATGACATCCGAGGTCGTCTGCCTAGAAAAGATGTGGATAAACTCGCTCCCATAATACGGTTTTTTGTGAAAACTTCATTGAGGACTGTCAGAAAGCCTACACAACAATAATAAAATTGACGAAATCACTGGAGTACTGAAAGAACTGGAGATTATTTCATGTTATAATCTAACCAAAGGACCAGTAGATGTTGTAGATGGAGTGAGAACAGCATATTCTACAGCTAGAGTATCGAAACGGTAGCCTATGGTGATTTTTTTATCTCGATTTTGAATATTCCAGCAATTAATGCACGAAAAATCTTACTTTATAGGAAAGAACCACCAACTTAGTTTACAAACTGGCGTTCTTATCTCAAATCTTTGGGACTGAAGTTGTAGAGACATTAGGTTTTTTTTGGAAGCAGGAACGATGAAAAATGTGCAACGCCTTCGCCGGGAATTGAACCGCGGACCTCTGAAATACCGGCTCAGTGTGCTGACCATTACACCACGAAGGCATGCGAAGAAAGAGGGAGAAATACCTTATATACTCCCCTTTTTAAAGGGCGACTAGGGTTTTTTAGGGGACCTAGTCGCCAAATCCTGGGTGTGGAGAGTCATCATCCACAACCCTTTTAGTTCGGGCGCCAGTGTAGAGACATTAGGTTTTTTTTTGGAAGCAGGAACGATGAAAAATGTGCAACGCCTTCGCCGGGAATCGAACCGCGGACCTCTGAAATACCGGCTCAGTGTGCTGACCATTACACCACGAAGGCATGCGAAGAAAGAGGGAGAAATACCTTATAAAGATAGTGGAGGATTACATAAATCAACCGCGGCAGCAAATCGTGCTTCCTTTAAAAATAAAAGAAAAAATAATTTCAGGAGATTGCAACGTGGAACCGCCATCTAAAAAGATAAAAAACATTTACAAAAGATGAGCTGATTGCCCTAAACACAAGAACAGAAAGACAAGATTTGAATCGAGAAATGTAATATTAGTATTTGTATGGAGCATATGTGTTCAATCTCCCAGAGAGGTGCAAAATAATCGTAAGGTTAAGTATTTCATTTATTATATTCTTTAAAATATTCTAAAGTCCATTGTTTATTATGTTAATCCATATTTATTCTGATATTTATACAATTAGTGCAATTTAAAATGTGTTAATTGCTTTCGAATATGACATACCCAGCGCGCCTTCCCGTGTTCGCAGTTTTGGAGCGCGTGTTCTCGGGTTAAAACAAAATTTACACACACATAACAAATGATTAAAATCATGTTATCCGAACACCTTTAGACTTTTAGAGATTGAAGATTTAAAAACTATTAAATACTTTTTAAAGATTTTAATTTTAAACCCGGATAAAAATAGAATTCTTGGATATTGTTCGGAGAACAGCCTTGACTCCAAAAAGGGAGAAACAGTTTATTGTGGTATGGCAGGCAATGGTTGTCATTCGATGACGTACTTTGTCTAGGTAGACAGCAGTAATACTTTTCCCTTAGTAAGGTATTATCTGTAGTATTATTTATTATCTGTAGTATTTATTATTAGTATTTATTATTGTAGTATAGTAAAGTATTTATTATTGTAGTATAGTAATTCGTATTTATTACTGTAGTATAGTAATTAGTATTTATTACCGGAATTCTTTAAGGGTCGCAGGTTTAATTGAATCGTGAATATACGCATAATTTTAGAAATTAGTAAATTGTTATAACACAATTCACACATGTATAACAAATGATTTAAGTCATGTTATCCGAACATCTTTAGACTTTTAAAGACTGAAGATGTAAAAAGCGGTAGAAGACTTAAAAACAAATTTCTTCATTCAGCAGATTATTTCTTATGTATTCTGTAGAGTGCATTTCTGTATTAAAATATTTCTTCTGATCTTTCAGTGGATCGTGTAATGATGCTAGATCTACAGGGAAAATTCAGAACACATTTATGGATCACCATAAATCAATCTACATCGCTGAAAGTGGAATTCCTAAGTCGACGACCGAATATATTTTTCTCGCATAAAAATTTATTTGATGACTCTGAGGGAAATCAAAGTGTGTTATGGCATGTCATAAAAGTGGGTCAACACAATATGAGGTTATTCAAAAGTTCGCTCTAAGTAGCTCTCATAAAAATGACGTTTGGAGCAATGGAGCAAAACTTCAAAGTCATATCTGGAATTTTAGCTACACATTTCAAAATTGCCTTGAACACACAAAAACTCTGAGAAAATTCTGTTATCAATGAGTCATATTTTATGAAAGAAAGAAATTATAAAGAAACTTCGAAGGTATGCATTATACGTAAGGAAAATCTAGTGGCAAACATCTTCTATTGGATTTTATTACTCAGTCACTAGTGAGTAGAAGAAATTTACTTTCCTTTAATTTCATCTCGAGGACCCAACAGCGGCTGAGCGGTACAATCACAGATCACTGGTAGTTCCGTCCGAGGTTCGAATCCCGGAAACGGGCTGGCTGAATAGGTGTTTTCGTGGTTTTCCCCATTTGTCACGTTTATACGAGCCATTTTGTCTTAGAAAGTCCTCCACCTTATGCAGGTAACCTTCGAGGATTTGCCATAATCAGATACACCAGTACCATCAACCAACCAATTTCACCTCGCTATTGACAGTATTTAATCGATTCTATCTAGCAACTGCACTACATTCTCAAACATTCAAACATTGTATCCGAAATAAGGTGAATGATTAGCTTTGTTCAGCCTTGTTAAAACTGTACTAAAAGGAACAGTTAAAAACTTTGGAAAAGGAATATACATTGTCATACAAAAAACTAGCATAAAAAGAGCTTGTAATTGATAAAATCTTCTATTGGATTTGTTTAGCAGAATATATAAATGTTATGTTTTTAAAGGTTAATATAACTTTTTAATGAACTTGACAAGAGGAATTAGTCTGTACTTTCATAACACTCGGAAGAAGAATGTCTCAAATTTTTATCAAACGAGTTTCTTGAGTTACCGAAAAAGGGACTACATGTTTCAAAACTTCATTTCCTTCGATGTTCTATTCATCTACGCTGAACACTCGAATGCCATTACGTGTCTGGTATTATCTAGGTTACTTGTGACCAAATGTATCTAAATTTATAGTATTAAATATATGTTTATTGTTGTTTTAAATCCCCTTGGGGCAGGAAAGCCTGCAAAAATTCCAAGAGACCTTGCCGCGCAAACAAATCGCTGATGTCGTCCTGCTCAGCCGACAGCTGTCTCAGGCAGACGCTTATACAATCCAGTAGGTGAGCGGGACAGGCAGGGAGGGAACAGGCACACAAAGGGAAGGTCTTTATTCCCTCTTTGAATTTCATGCATCGAAGGTGCCCACTTCTGAATCTGGCCATGGCCGTTTGGATGGGCCTAGATCTTTTACTCAGAAGTGACAGGCCTGGTTGTTCAGCGAAATACCACTGGTGAACAGGAGAAATTTTCCATGCCATGTTAGTTTTATGTTTGTAATAGGAATGAATTTCGGTTGGGCATAAATCAGTGGAAGTGGGTATAGGGAGGTCACAACCTTTTCTTGCCAGATCGTCAGCTGTTTCTTACTATGTACCCTAATATGGGACGGTATCCACTGGATATATATTGATTTACGCTGCCCAAGCTCGAAAAGTTTAGATACAATATCCTGATATATTAATGTTATGAATAAATACGTGTTTCACATGTGAAGATATTAAGCGCTCTTTTCGGGTGCTACTCATAGATAAGTCAACATTTATGTTTTATTCAATTTTGTAATAATAATGCCCACTAATATCAAATCTTAATCTTTTTCATTCAGTGTAATTGCGTCGGCTCGTCAGAAAAATAATTAAAATAACTCTCTGTAAATATTTCACTAACATTTTGGTTCTGTGACTTTTAAATTTTACAGCACCTTGAAACGAAAAAGATGTCATTTATTAAAGTTAAAAACTGTAAATCTACAAGCCAAAAGAAGAGAGTAAATTCGTGGTGAAACGTGAAGCTTTTCTGCATTGAAATCGTTATTTAAACACATTAAAGAATACACGGATAAAATTCTGAGGGTGTTTTCGTATATTGTTTATGACTTTTTAAGATTATTTGAAAACGAAAATTGGTAATTCTATAACCTTTAGAATTAAGTCTAATAGTAGTGTTGTCAAAGTATGTGTTGCCAATACATGTGCTGCAATGTCTCACTATTGTGTTGCAATGTCTTGTTATTATGTTGCTTATTGTGTGCTATTTTTTTTTGCTAATTGTTCTCTTAGTAGTTTTACCAATAATGCGTTCCTATTGTCTCATCGGAGTTTTGCATATTCTCATATTGCTTCTAATATAAACAGAGCAAAACTTTTCCATCCGCCCCTGAAATCTGTTGCCCTACAGCAAGTGCATTTGTAATCATGTAGAATGCGATCTACCGCTATTTTTTAGGTGACGACGCTAAAATTCTTGTTATTTTAATCATTTAATTTTCTTTCAATCAATTACCCGTTCGAATCAAAAAATAGAATTTCAGTGGTGGCATCATCAATGTTATTTAGCCAACTAAAACCGATATATCGTATGTTACATGGTTACTAGAACGTTTATCCCATTTCAAACGCAGACGAGAAAAAGAATTTTTAAAATTCTATAATTCTAAAGTTGTATCTTTTCCCGAAATCGATTTTCTCAAAGATGTTGGTAGGATAATTTCTTCATTCAATATGGAATGAATATCCTTTAAGAGGGACACTGATTGTTGACAAGTTAAGAAAATAAATTTTTTATGGAGGAAAATCCCATAGTTACTTTTTATTAAAAGAGGTATATGTATGAGTGTATACTAAGCTGCCAACTCATAGAGATTTTATTTCTCGAAGGCAAAGCAAAACGTTTTCAGTCTAGTGAAAAGAGCATTTTAGCTGCAGTTTCTTGTTATGATTTCTGCAAAAAAATCACTTCCCATATCAACGAAAGTTTGCATTCTGTACTGAAACTTGCTTGTGAGCAACTTATAGAGTGATTGTCTAGAGGACCACTTATAAGTGGTCCTCTAGACAATGACCTGGTCCTCTAGCCTGAATGACTTCATCGTCGTTTTTAAATAACGTCCTCGAAGTTAATTCTGCGCAGCAGATAACAGACTAAATTCTTACGCGACCACTTCGAGGGAATAAGTTGGATGGGGATGTGACGTGAAATCACAATCGAACAAAGCAGCTTGTAGCCTATAACTTGTAAATTGTGCAATCGAACAGGAAAAGAGGTGAACTATCCTGAAGTAGATGACTCTTTTTTCAATTTTCCATTGCTTCATTTGCTCCATATCGTCTTTCAGTCCGTGTATCAGACTGGCATGATATTTTCCGTTGATAATGGAGCATGGTCACAAAATCAACCAAAATTAGATTTACTTTTTCAATATTCTCATTAATTTTTGTTTGGGGGGAAAGCTTACAGAGTTATTAGGTTATTTGGAAGCAGAAGACATGAAAAATGTGCAATGCCCTTGCCGGGACTCGTACCTCTCAAATACGCGCTGAGTATGCTACCGTTACACCTAGAAGGCATGAAGAAATCAGAGAGAAAATACCTTATATATTCTTCCTTTCAAAGGGTGACTGGGGATCAGGGAAACCAATCGCCAAATCCTGGTGGTGAAGAATCATCATCCATCAGCATTTATTTCGGGCACCACTTGAGAGTCTAGGTTTTATGAAGTACCTAAAGACCTTCCTACGTACCTGTTTTTTGGAGCTAGAAACTTGAAAAATGAGCAATGCCCTCGCCGAGCAATGCCTCGCTGAGCAACCTGGACCTCAAAAATGCGCGCCGAGTGTGCTACCGTTGCACCACGAAGGCATGCCGAAAGCAAACAGAAAATACGTTATAAGTTTCTTTGAAGGAATCCTATCAACAGTTTGCTCATGGCCATTTCTTGGCGAATGATATATGATACACATTCCATCAAGATCAGGAAATGTTTAAGCACTGTTTCTGGTCATTTTATAATTGTTCACTTTCATATCAAGTACCGTGTTAATGTTTTCTTATGCTGCTGAAGTTAATGGACGTATTTCTCGCGATTTGTACAAAATGCTTTCACATCCGAATTTGAAGTTAGCGACGAACAGTTGAATATTTTTGAATGATTGTCTATTGTCTCCAGCATGTCTTGGTGAATTTGTATTGCACTGAACTTCTTTTGGCAAAGGTCTCGAATCTCAGGCTTGTATACCACTTTCTTATCTGATAGACCATTCATTTTCCATTTGATAAAAACAGAGAAAAAATAGGAACGAATACAAGAAATTTCGCATAGGGTATCGCAAATCTACAATTTAATATCGTACAAAATTTTACTAAAATGTTTCGTCCTTCCTACGTACCTGTATCTGAATCTGCGAATAATCTCCGTTATTATCAAGCTGTCCAATTCATAGATTTGTTTATTTGATTACTACTTGAATGCAGTAAAGCATATGAGAACTATCTGTGTAAGACGAGGAATGCCCTCATGAATGAATTTTAAAAGAAACTGGTTAGTATTTAAGTACAAACGGAAAAGCCAAAAAACAAATCTTGTGATCCGCCTATTTGTCGAGGCTCGAAACGGGGTTGAAAATTTATTGAGTTTATGTTTTAAGAGGAAAAAGCTGCCCACTTATAGGAATTCATTTACAATACTTATACGATTTTACTTAATTCCCAATTTTTATTTCTGAATATCTTAGAAAATATCCCTTTAGCGTTAATATACACAAATTCCAATTTATACTTTCTCTTTTGTCTTTTTTTTATCAGGATCTTTTATAACGCATTCTCTGGAATGACATCTGTTTAATTTTAAAGAAAGTAAATGTTTCACACACACACACACAAATACATATATATATATATATATATACACATTTGTTTTCCATCATTACTAATAAACATTTCCGCATTCATGACTGATCCCTTTCTTACCCTCAGGGGTAGGAGCACCACAAATTCCTAACCGCTGTTCTATATTAATATGTTTTTATCAGTAATATTTATACATCTGTGATAAGTCCCTGAATGATTAATGACAAAACTATTTGTAATGGTAAATTTAGATACTTTTAAAATAATTCATGTGGAACTAAAGAAATTTAACGTCGATTGCAAATATCTGGGATAGCAGTATGTTCAGAATAAAAAGCAATTAAGTCTGCTTTTGCTGCGCTGCACACAAGCATGTTTAAACTGCTTTAAGTCCGAACTTTTTCCTTAACTCATTCTTTTGGCAGTAACATTTATCAAGCAGCATACTTCAGTCTTTGTTTGTTTTCCAGAGACTTTGATTTATAGTCCTCTAGACTATAGATAGTTGAGTCTAGTCTAGTCTGAAAATCTATCGCCGGGATACCACATAAGATGCGGAGATAGTTGAGTATGTTAAGTACTGTCAAGACGTAATTTTTTTTTTGTAATAAAAGTGGTGATCTGAAAAATTTTTATAAGCTTATACCAGAAGAAAAATGGGTGAATAAAATTCACCCATTTTTTATTATTTATTTTTAAATGTTTTATTTTTAAATGCTTTTTATAAAATTTTCGAAAAACATTTTGAAATATAATCTATAACCTTTCTTCCATCATCTTATACTACATGTATTTCTAATTAAGATTAGAAAATTAGAGTTTTTATTCAAAATTCTCTAAGATATACGTGAATTTACATTTTGGCGAGTTTTGAAATTTGGCCTATTTATTATAAGCGATAATAACGAAAATGTGGTTTGTGCACTTCGTTAAAATTATTTGAAAGTATGATCGATGACTTATTTTCCTCTCGCGGACAATAGAAAAAGGAAAGAAAACGTTAAATTATTCAGTTATGGCAAAGCACACGAGGGCTATCTGCCTAAAGAGAGGAATGCTTTCGTAGAGGACTTTCTAAGGGAAACTGGCTCGTATACACGTTACACATGGGGAAAACCACGAAAACGCCCATGCAGCCAGCCCGTTCGCGGGATTCGAACCTCGGACCGAACTACCAGTCTTCAGCATCTTTACCGCTCGGGAACTAGCAGGCACGGAAAGAAAAATAGGTTCCTATAAATTAGGAAGTATACGAAGCGAATTATTCTTGGCGCAAACTGAAAAAAATGCGCCAAGATAATGTTTTTTATTTTCTTTATACATTTCTCACCAAAAACGACAAAATTTATTATCTAGACATAATTTCTGTCGTAGAATCGAAATATGGAAGAGAATGGTATGTTATTAATGTTTAAGTCCGATTTTGTGTCAAAATCTCTATGTTATAGCAATGCAATATGTAAATCCAATACATATACATATATATATATATATATATGCAAAGTTGCGCTGTCGTGACATTAAAAACGAAAGTTGAATTTCATCAATCGACCCAGTAGAGCAGAAGATGTAGAACTGTTCCCTTTCTTTTTTCAAGGTGTACATTTTTTTTTCGCAATGTTCGCAGTGTACTATAGTCAGTTTGAAAAAGACCAAAATTTAAATCAAAAGAAGGAATAATTATATATACACGTTATCGAACTAGAAAAACTGGCGTGTAATTTTGTACATCAGATTTTAGCATCAAATGTTAAAATACTGCTTTCCACTGCATGATTCCTTTTCGTAATGTAATTTTTAAACAGCAGATTAGGTTTAGATTTGATTTTTCTGCTTTCGGTTTTTGTCCTTAAGCATTTAAAACTAAAGCAATTTGCAACACTTTTACATATAAAAATATAACTCTTAAAATGTAAGCTAGGAAATTTTAATTTTTATATTAAATATTTCAATCAACTCTTTTGTTCGTGTAACATTTTCCTTTTTTCAAAAGTTTCAATTTTAATTGACAAAATTATGTTTATTTAGAGCAGAGTCCACTCAACAATGGCTAAAAGGAAAAGAAGGCTGAACTCTGGTAGTTTGAAACACGTTCGCAAGTTGGCGAATGGCTTGGCGACAACGGTTTTCCGTGGCTTCACCCATGTGTAAATGATGTTCACCCATGTTTCTTTAGAAAGTTCCTCACAAAGGCATCCTGTTTTTAAGTAGATTTCCCTATAAGGCATTTCTCCCGCCTTCTTAACTTGCCTTAGTGGTGAAATGGCTAGCGCACTCGGCGCGTAGTCGAGACGTCCGAGGTTCGAGTCCCGGCGACGGCATTGGTTACTTTTTACATCTCTCAGCATCAAAAATCCTAATGTCTGCTACAAATCCAGAGTTTGTTCTTCCAAATCCAATCCAATACAACCTAAACCTGCCCATCAGGGACTCCGGAGAAAGTTATTTTAGCCCTTCTCCGGAATTGTTACTTACGCATAGGATCTCAGCGAAGTGTACAAAATTTTGCAGGATTTAATATGTCACTTTTTCAGTGGAAGGCTGTCATTACGCATATATGTGGTCTCTGTTGCATTGTTTTTCGTACCCAAATTGTTTAAATGCGGATAGAAGTGACTTTACAAAATAGCATTTTTGTGTTATACTACATCTTGTCGTTGTAGTTTGCTGTACAAACGCTACGTCAGGAATTATCACATTAGCTAGAATAAGGGAAATGAAATAATAATTTATCGTATTTTCAATATTAATTGAACACATCTTCAATATTAATTGAACACATCTTCAATTTACACTGTGGCCCAGCACCGGTCGAGAGGTAAAGACACTGAGCACTGTTAGTTCGGATCGTTGCTCGAATTTCGGCGAACGGGAGGGCTGCAAGGGCGTTTTCGTGGTTTTCTCCATATGTAACGTGTATAAGACCGGTTTCTCTTAGAACGTCCTCCACGAAGGCATTCATCCCTTTAGGCAGATAGCGTTAAATCCCTTTGAAGTGAGATGGCGCTGCCATCGCTACTGGTTACGAAAGAATGTTATTACCTTTTTGGGAGTCTTCAATGACGAAGCGTAGTGAGTGTGGTTGCCAGAGTGTCTTCTACAAGTGAGTAGAATAAATATGATGAAATATTATATTTTAGTATGTTAATTAGTTAGTTTAATTTACAGTCCGCTTAATTATTCTCCGGACCATTACGAGCGGGTCCGTCGAGCCGAAGCCGAACCAGCGACCTATGGAATGCGTCAGAAAACACATGGATTTCTGTATTTTCATCACATGAATTCAAAACAAATCTTTGAACACTAATGCTTCTTAATTCTGAAAGCTCGCTGCACCATTGCGACCACTCGTCATTCAGATCAGAAGAAAGCTCAGTATCCCACCGTAGTTTACGTAGCCATAGCTTTTATAGTACAAGTTTTATTCTAACAGTAAATGGTGTGATAAGTCCAAGAGGATCATATATTTTCCAGCTGGTTGGAGAATGATTCTTTTAGTACTCTTCTTTCTTCTTGAAATTTCAGTCAAACAAGAAGTCTCTATGCTCAAGCTATCTTCCTGAATGTCCCATTGAATTCCCAATACTTTGAGTATCTTTCCATTTGAGCTTAGTGGATGAATGTCAAAATGGTCTTCTTCCCAGTTCTTAACTAAATGATTGTCATTTGTTACCCATTTGCGTAGATTCATCCCAGCTCCACGCGTAATTTCCTTTGCTTCCCTTGAAATTTTTATGGCTTCTGATACATCATCTCCTCCCGTAACAAGATTATCAACATACATACATGTATCAAGAATTTGAAAGGTATCAAAATACACGTTTCTATACTTTTGGATATGCAGCTTTATAGTTGCCGCCAACAAAAAGGGACTGGAATTTACACCAAAGAGTACACGCGTAAATCTATACACTTCTAATTGATGTTCAATATTCTGCAAAGGTTCACCAATATTCTTAACAAATAAAATCTAACTTCATCTCGATCTTTCTCAGCTAAAACGATCTGTAAAAAGGGCTTTTCGATATCTCTTAAGATTTCAACTCTATTAAGTCTAAAATATATCAGCAAATGAGATATATTTTGATTCAAATCAATACCAGGTCACAAACAATCATTTAGGGATAGACTACCTATTTCATGTGAGCTCACATCAAACACGATTCGCATTTTTGTACTAATGCTTTCTTCTCTGTAAACCGCCTCATGTGGAATATAAAAAACTGGGTTGCTTACTGGGTTTGTAGTATCTATTTTCTTATTATCCCTTGATTTAGGTATTCTTCTAAAGTTTCTCTGTATTTTAAGTATAATGCATTATCATGCTGCATTTTTCTCATCAGAATCATTATTCCTTTCTCTGCGACACCATTGTCGCCTAAATGTTCCCAAGTTTCCTTCCAGTGCAGGCTGACAATACACCGACCATCTTTGAAGCTAACAGTTTTATGGAATATCTTTAATGCTTTATCTTCATCGTATGAATTGGGATCATCTCTAATACCAAATGATTCCAACTCAAAAAACTTCTTCAAATGTGTCTCAACATCGTCTTATTAACCCACAATGCATTAATTGTTTCTCATGTAGTAAATCTTCAATGCTCCCGCTCACCGAATACATAAATGCTGAGTTTTGTAACACTAAATTTGTATTTGGTACATAGATTTGCCCGGAACCTATCAAATCGAAAAATACTTCAGATCCAAGAAGTAACTGAATTTTACCTGCTTTTAGAAACTCTGGATCAGCTAACTTAACTCCTTGTGGAATCGCAATATTACAGAAATTAATTTGTCTAGAAGGCATTAAATGAGTAATGTTTAGAACTACGAAAAAATCTAGTTTACGACCGTACGTTTTTTCTCTATTTAAAATAACCGCACTCATTTTTTATTCCACAGTTGTTGAAATCCCAGATAAACATCCTACTGATTGATATGTTTACATTTTCCTTTTGCAAATGAAGCTTTTCAGATAATTCCGATGAACAAAGATGGATCCTACTTCCACTGTTGAGCAAAGCTCTGGCTGGAAATATTTCTCCTTCATTTCCCTTAATATAAACAATCGCTGTCGATAATAGGACTTTATTAACCGCATTACGTTTTTTATTTACATTAGTAGCTGTCATAAAACACTCGTTATCCTTATTTATGAATGGTTTGGAGTGAACGTTTAGTTTCGTAGACTGACTGGGGACTGACGTTTGATCGGATGGAGACGCAATTTCGCAAATGTTTTTATTTTAGGGAATCGTAACTCTTTCTCGCTCGTAACAGAGTAATGAATTATACTTTTTTCTGCATAGCCGACAAGAGTAATTCGAAGGGCAGTTTCTCACTCCATGATTCCCAAAACAGCAGAAACATAAATTGTGCTTTTTGACATACTCTTATCTTTCAAGTGGAATTTTTGAAATTTAGAACATTTAAATAATTTATACTTCTCATTACACAGTTTACAAATACATACACGTTTCTCGTTGACGCATGAAACCATTGAAGAAACTTTTGGTTGACTTCGTTTAGGCATTACTGGAATTCTGGAAGCGTTTAATGTCCTCGCGTGATCTTCTAAAAATTCTAATAAATCTGTAATGTTCGGTAGTTTTAATTTCTTTAAATTCCTTTCCCACCATAATTTAGTATTCTGATCAAGTTTCTGGCTAAAAATAAATGCAAATATAGTGGACGAAACCCCATCTAACGTTTGTTCTAGACATTCTAACAATCTTAACTTGCCACATCAATTAAATTTAGAATCGCAGAAGCTGACTCGTTTTGAATAACAGAAATGCTCATAAATCGTTTTAGATGTGCATACACTTGTTCTCTAGGGTTTGAGTATCTTTCCTCAAGAAGACACCATGCTAACTTACAATTATTATTCGTTATAGCTATCGTTTGGGTTATTCTAAAGGCATCTCCTTTCAGTGCTGATTTTAAATACTGCAATTTTACAGCATCTGGTAAACTTAGATTCTGATCAATACTCGTTTTAAAAATATCCTTAAAGGAAAGCCAAGAATGCATTTCCCCTAAAAATGTCGGTAACGAAATCTTAGGTAAAGGCACAACAGAATTTTCAGAAATTACTCTATTTTCCACTTTATTTTTTCCAAGAACTTTCGACAATCTATTGGTTATTTCAAACTCTTTATCAATAATACTACTATTGATTTCATCTTGCTGACTGAATATTTTTCCATATTTTCAACATCACTTAAATTAATAATAGAATCAAAAATATTATCAAATTCATTTTGCAAATTGTTAAATTTAGTTTTTAAAAATTCTAAGTCACTAACACTTAAATCTGGCTCAGAAAGTTTCTTTTACACTTCGATAAGATAGTTTTTTGAGTTCTCCTTTTAGTGAGAACATCTTTCGATTTCGTAGTCATTTTCGCTACAGTTATCAATATAACAAATTATCACATAAACTTAATTCAGAGTTTACTAAATGCAACAGTTAGTAATGAATAAAGTTTTAAGGGTTACTTACCCCTTTCTTTGAACATCTACTGTAATCCAAAAATAAATTCTCCAGAAAGAAAATGCCAAAGTCTGTGTTCTATTACTAGATTATTTACTTAGCCGATGTCGCTGCGGCTGTACAGGACCACTCAGATTGGTCCGGAGAATTATTAAGTGGACTGTAACTAATTTTAATAGGGAGATCGATACACGCGATTCCGGAGCCAATGGTAATAGGTGAAAATGAAAATCGGTTAAGCCTTTGGCAGAGAACAACAAAAGAACTTCAGATTATTTGGAAGAAATGGTCGAGTGACTGCTTAGGAACTCTGCAGCAGAGAAACAAGTGGATGATAGAGAAAGACAATATTTCTTTTGGTACTGTGGTACTGATCAAGGAGGACTATCTGCCAATATGCAAATGGATTTTAGGTCGAGTTACTAAAGTCTATCATGTATCTGACAATAAAGTAAGAACGGTTAAAATCAAAACAAAATCAGGAGAATTAAAAAAGAGCGATCACAAAGATGGCAGTGCTCCCTATTGAAAAATCAACTTATATTATTGCACCTGTAAAAAGAAAATTCGTGTTTGTTTTAATATTGTAATAGCAGTAATTATACTCATTGTATTATGTTGTTTATAAGCATATTAATTTTGCTTTAGGAATGTCTGTATACTTTCTTGAAATTTTGTAATTTCAAGCCGGGGGAGTGTTAAATCCCTTTGAAGTGAAATGGCGCTGATGATGAAAGATGATGAAATATTCTACACTTTTAGACAAAAAAAAAACGACGCACCGAGAACATAGAAAACAAACTGGACATAAATTGATATGCATACAGGTTTCGACGGAAAATGCAAAATTTTACATTTTAGCTGCCAATGAATGAACGGTTGTCGCTACAGCGCATCTGATTTGCTCAACTGGCAGGATATTTAAGAGGAGAAATTACGATTCCAGGTCATAAATTCTTCACGAATTTCATTCTGTGTACTCTGGTAGACAATAACTATGCCTCGCATGCAGGTGCGCGAACGATATGCGCAGATGTCAGAATTTGAGAGAGGTCGTGTGGTTGGGCTCAGAAGCCGGTTGGCCTTATCAGAGAATAGCTCGACATTTGAACAGGAGCGATGCCACTATTAGACAATGTTGGCAGGAATGGGTGACCCATGGCCGCACGCAGTGTCAAGAAGGAAGCGGTAGGCCTAGAGAAACGACAGAACATGAAGACCAAGTAATCGTCAGAGCGGCACTCACAGCCCCAGATGCATCATTATCATCGATTGTACGTTCAACTAGTGCTTCAGTGACCGCAAAGACCATTCATAGACGGCTAACAGAAAGGGAGCTGAGGTCACGGCGCCCCTTGCGCTGACTACCATTGACCTCTGTACAACGTCAAGACCGTTTGCAGTGGTATCGGGCTCATTCGCACTGGAATGTCACTGACTGAAGTAGAATAGTCTTCAGTGATGAGTCCCGCTTTGAAATGAGCCCCGATGACCAGCGAAGGCGAGTCTGGAGACGCCCCGGACAGCGGTGTGATACCAACCTAACTGTCTTCCAGCAGACAGCCGGACAATCAGGAGTGATGGTCTGGGGTGCCATTTCATTTCATAGTAGGACCTCTTTGGTTGTCATCCGTCATAACATTACAGCACAGCGGTACGTCGACGACGTTCTAAGGCCCGTTGTGTTTCCCTTCATGTCACGCCACCATTAGCTCAACTTTCGGCGATATAATGCCCGCCCCCACACTGAAGATGTTTCTACTGCTTGCCGTAGTGCTTGCCGAAGATTACCTTGGCCCGCAAGGTCGCAGGATCTCTCTCATATTGAGCACGTTTGGAGCATTATGGGGAGGACCCTCAAACCAGCTCGGGATGTTGACGATGTAACGCGCCAGTTGGACAGAATTTCGCACGACATCCTTCAGGTGGACATCCGCAACCTCTATCAATCTGTGCCAAGTCGAATAACTGCTTCCATAAGGGCTAGAGGTGGTCAAACGCGTTACTGCCTTTTTCACTTTGTGAAGCTCTATCACTTCAACAAATCCTCCAATTTTTCTCAAACTGCAATCATTTATTTTTCTGTACATGTGCATCACTTCTACCGATTTTCGTCCCATTCGGATAACTCCTTCTTGGTGCGTCTTTTTTTGTCTAAGAGCGTAGTTTAATATGTTAATTACTTAATTTAATTTAGAGTTACTGTCCACTTAATTATTCTCCGGACCAGGTTACCTCTAGTTTTTTGCCATAAAGAAACAAAACGAAACTGTTTTCTTCTGTTAGTCAATCTCCATATTAATGTCCATACTGTTAAATAATAAGAGATAATAATTTGGATGCGTAGTTTGGTGAATTAAACCTTTGGAGACTTACTCAAGCGAATGATTAATTTTGAAGTTAAAAACAAAAAGGCGAATGTCTTAAAATTGTAATGAAGTTACGTTTTTGTAGATCTTCAACTAAAAGACAAAAATTAATAAAGTGCTTTAACGTAAAGTACAAAATAATTAAAGTTTCGAAATTACATCACAAAAGTTTCATCCGGTTTCCCAACAAATTAAAAGGAGGAAACGCCTGCGGCGGAAACATGTCCCCATGCATGATTGATAACAGAAAAATTATGAATCTTCCTAGTGGATTAAAAACACCATTCAAGGCAGTTTGAAATTTTAAACACATCTGTGAATTTCGCATGGGAATACTACATTTCTTAGATTCTGCAGACGCACATCGCTTTCTAATGCATTCAGGTCAGCAATTTATCATTCTGTGCAGATTTCTGTGAAATTCAACATTGTTCCGTGTAATGAGTTTGTCAAATTTTAAACTTCTCTTTAGTTATAGCTGGCTTTAGCTGCAGGAATTACTGGACTCAAACGGAGTATATGCAATTAATAATAATCTACGAAAATTCATTGCATGTGGTTTAGCAGTAAACAGAACACTTGTATGCCGGAGGAAAATCACATGAAATATATTTTCGTGTAAAGAAAAAAAATTCTAAAAAGTTTAAAAATAAAATAATAAAAAAGGGGAAATATACCAACAAATCTGTGCTTTGAGTAATTCAGCTTTAGGTTCTTTCAACTTTGCCTCGATTTAAATCCACAAAATTCCTCGCGTTTTAAGAACTGCAAAATTTTATGTGCTACAAAATTTCCACTTTACACATTTCAGTGAATTCTAGGTAGATATGTGCAAAGTAAAAGTAAAAAAATTGGAATAGTTTAGTTTGAGATTTACAAATAATTATTGTTGCGTGAGTACGGGTTCGTAGGAGATTGAATGCACACAGGTCCGATGATAATTTAATAAAATTTACTTTGTAGAACCAATTAGATATTGCTTTCGAAGTAGAAGATGGGAAAAATGAGCACTGCTCTCACCCGGACTCGAATCACATACCTCTTTAATACGCATCGAACGTGCTGTCTATTACACCACGGAAGCATGCGAAGAAGGCGGGAGAAGTACCTTATAACTTTACGAAAATAAACACTTTAAAATTCTGGAAGTTTCCGCAGAAATACTAGTACAGGGCTTCTCAGTGTCACGGAGGTAGTTATACTTCAGTAGTTATACTTCATCAGTAGTTATACTTCAAACTACTAAGAACGTTAAAGAAAATGCAAGCAAAGCGCATCTAAAAGGCGAGGCAAACTCGGATTATCTCAGTTCACGTGAAACTAACGACTCTCAACAAAATAACTAAGCAACTGGGGTAGCAGGTGCTCTCTCTTAAATAGTTTTCAAAAGACCGCCATGATATTTCTAGTACTTTCTGCTTCTCCAAATGACCGGAAAGAAATACGAGTGTGGAATTACGGTTGCAGTTAACATGTTGGTCACTTACATTTATTCAGTTACACAAGCTATTAATGGCCGTTTAGACTGGGGTTTATCTGAGCTAACGAAGATAGCTGACTCATTTATGAAACCAGAATTCTATCTCCAAAATCTGAACTACACAGCGGTATTAGTCGACACATGGAACTGGCTCCGTTAGCTCAGATAAACCCTAGTCTGAAAGGCTCTTTATGGTGATACAGGGACCGGACCAAAATGTTGCAAAATGGTCGCCAAGTTTGACGACTTTTGGCGATTTATACCCATATTTGGCAACAAAATAAGCAGCCAAAAACGTTGTCAGCTTGGCGATATCTTGAAAAATTACCGAGGGACCCATTTACTGAATAGTAACTTGACTTGCTCTGTATTCTGACTTTTCCGGGAAAGCTCGTTTCGTTAGATTTTTCACGTTGCATTATACAAAAGAAATACAACAATTTTACTTATAATTCTACTAAAATTACCTATCTAAGAGCAAAATTTGTAACATTATATCGGAAAAAAAGAAAAGAAAGAAGCATTTAAAACTGAATGGATTACAAACTGAATACGAATGGGAAAATTGTGCAGCTGCGAAATATTATTTGTTGTTTGAAAAGGAGTTCACTTCTAAACAGCTAATATCACGCGTATTATGTTTGCTGAAAACCTTCTGTTTAATTCCAAATACGAAGTAAAATAAGTATTGTAATCACGAAAACTTTCCTGCTTCATATTCAACGGATATATCGATTTTGACCGCATCCGAATCCATTTGGACAATTTTTGTTGCCTGACGTCCGTACGTACGGGCAGAATAAAGAATTCTTTTTTTCCAAAACCGATTGTACAATATTTTTAAAATGGATTCTAAAGGAATTTTTTCGTGACATCCGTACGTACTTATGTACCTCGCGTAACTATCAAATAACTAACTTACTTGGAAACTATAACTAACTTAGAAAATCATTAGCAGTAGATCGTTGAAATTTTGTATTTGGAATTGCTATAATACCGTTTTGTGCACCTCCTTTTTTTTATTCCAGTCGGAAGTGACAAACTTGCATAGGTAAGTATGTATAGAGAGAATATAGATAAATGATTAAATTACCTCCTAGGAAATGTGAAGGAGAATTTAGATAGCAAATGTGAATTACAGTGGGAAGCAAAAATTGGAATTTGTAATTAATTAAATTGGAATTGGTAATTTAAAAGTGCTAATTAATAGAATGTAAATTTAAACAATTAAAACGCTAAAATATTTTTTCATTCCACATAATTTATCATTTATATACTAATTTAATTATTTTTATTTTCTTTATTAAATTAAATT